>NW_021024683.1:4575969-4610880 GCF_004153795.1 Camellia sinensis
GCAGTGTTAGAAAAAGTTTTGAAAAGCTTAGGTCAATACAATGATTTCAAGGCACAGAAGAGCAGGTGAAGAGAACTGTCATTTCATTCAAGTTTCTGGCTCAACCGACACAAGGCAGAAGCAAGCACAAAAGCATGAAAAACCACTGCGGTTTCATTCCTTCCATCTGATTTTCTGGTCATCCATGTGGCCACATTGAAGCCCCAGAAGTTAGCTTTCCAATGGAACCAGCCTTGAATCAAATTTCCTCCTATGCAAAACGTTAGCCTATTTTGGTGAAGCCGCGCAGATTCGGTCCAATCGGAGTGATACCCTACTTCAATCAACCATATCTCCCCCGTCCGGACTTGGCTTTAGGAGATTCTTGAGTGAAAAATGAAGCCCCGGAAGTAAGCTTTCCAATGGTGGTGACCTCATAGCTGAAATCCAAGCAAATGAATAGGCCTGATTCAGCGAGGACTGCTTGTCCTTCTCTTAACGGTTCATGCCCATTTTCTCCCCCAACTGGGTTTCTTCCCCCTTCTCTTCTTTTCTTCAACTCCAAACCCCAAAGTAAGGTGTTTTGAAAGATTTTTCAAAGATCTCATCTCTCTTTCATTCATTTCCACTTTGTCCTTGCTCGGTTTACCGAAAAGCGCAACATTTAATGAAATGCGAGCGTCGGAACATCGTAGGAACTTTATTTTCAAAACATTTTGAAAGAGAGGGTTTCAAGGTCCAAAATCTTTTGATCAAAATTGTTTCGGTTCAAAAGGGATATGAAGTTGAGATTTGACTCTCTCTTTGCCGAAGAAACTGAACCTTTCCCCTGCACACCTTTCTCCACCACGGAAACCATCAGTCGCGTCCAAGTCTTAAGGGCGGTCAAAAATGGGATGTCTACACATGACTATCTGATCGTACCCCTTGTAGGCATCCAAGAAGCTTATCTTTCCATGTCCTGAGGTGGAGTCCACTAGTTGGTCTATCTTGGGTAATAGAAAACTGCCTTTGGGAAATGCCTTGTTCAGGCTGGTAAAGTCCACGCAGACTCTCTATTTACCATTCTTTTTCTTTACCACCAATGTATTCGATAGCCATGTCGGGTAATTTACTTCTCGAGTGGCTTTAGCCTCCAGTAGTCTGTCCACTTCCTCTTCCACTGCCTCAACATGTGGCAACGTCGGTCTTCTTGCCTGTTGGATCATGGGTTTGGCCGACCTGTCTACGTTCAGTCTATGGCAAGTGACCTCGGGGTTAATGCCTGGCATTTCGTAAGGCGTCCAGGCAAACACTTTAATGTTTGCTCTCAAGAAAGCCTCTAATTCTTTTTCCTCCTCTTCGGCTAAGCCTGAACCAAGAAGAAAGAAGCGTTCTTCATCTCCCTGCTGGACGAGGAATTTCTTTAGGGCTTCTTCACTCTTCTTGACTGGCTCCTTCCTGACGTCCTCTAAGACTTCCACGTCCTCGTCTTCGATCTCTGCCCCTTCTGGTTCTTGTATACTACAGGTAGATTTCATTGCTGCCATGGAGTAGTTCTTTGCCTGCAGTTGATCCCCTCTGACCTCTTCTATCCCATGCTTTGTTAGGAATCGCAGTAGTTGATGCAATGTTGAGGGAACAGCCCCCATTGCATGCAACCATGGCCTTTCCAAGATAATATTGTAAGGGGAGGGTGTATCGATTATGGTGAATTCTGTCTTTATCTTCTTGGTGCCAGCCTGCATTTCCAAGCTTGTTGCGCCCAGCGGCCATATCGGCGTTCTATTGAACCTGACCATTGGGCAATTGGACTACTCCATATCGTCAGGGTGAAGGCCCAGCTCCTTGTAACATTTGACATACATGATGTCACAGGAGCTGCCTTGGTCAATTAGGATGCGCTTTACTTGGCACTCCCTAACCTGGAGGGATACTACCAAGGCATCGTTATGCGGATGTTGTACCATCTCAATGTCAGCTTAAGTGAAGGATACCACTGGTCCCTGGCACTCCTCAGCCCGAGGTCTTTTCTACCAGACCTGGTACACATGCTGCAGGTGCTTTACCTTCTAGGTCTCGCCCCGTATTTTCGTTGACCTTCGAATGAATTACATTGACTACCTGAGGTCCGCCTGCTTGCGGTTGCTGTGCTGGGGGAGGTGGAGTTGCTGGTGCCTGAGGAAGTCTTGCTTGCTCTTCTCTTGTCCTGGCTTCATCTACAAGGTCCCTCAAATGGCCTTGCCTTACCAAGTCTTCTAGGTGTGACTTCAGGGCTCTATAACCCTGAGTTAGGTGCCCATTTTCATTATGGTAAGCACAATGCTTGCCAAGGCTTCTTCCCATAAACTCTCTTGGTACCCTAGCTGGTGCTCTGAAATAGGGTTGGGTTCAGATTTTATCCAAGACTTTGTGGATTGGGATTCGAAATACAGTTGTGACTGTTTGTGCAGTTCTCAGCCCTAACTCTTGCTTGTTGGATCCATTGTTACCTCGGCCTCGCTTCGGTGAGCTGTTTGCTTTCTCCTACTTTGTCGCTTTTGTCCCTGGCGTATCTTCCTCGACTCTGGCGTATTTCTCAATTCTGGCCATGAGCTCCTCTATACTTTTTGGCAATGTCTTTGCCAATGACTTTCATAGTGCACAATCATCTTTTAGGCCGTTCTTGAAAGACACGACTACCACCTCTTGGTTGCATTCGGGTATTCGGTTAAACACCTCATAATACCTTTTTGCGTAGGCCCTAAGGCCTTTATCCTCACTGATTCTTAGGGCCATTAGGGCGTCCACCCTTAATGGCTGCAGTTTATTTGTCACGTACCTAGCCACGAACATCTCGGCCAGGCTCTCCCAGGTCTTCACACTTCCTCTCGGCAATTTGTGAAACTAGTTCGATGCAATCTCCCCGAAGGATGAGGGGAACACCTTGCAGAGCAACGGCTTATTCCCAGTGTATAGTGCCATTGAGTTCAGGTATAATCCAACGTGAAAGTTGGGGTCCGACTTACCCTCATATATCTGGAACCTCGGCATACTGAATCTTTTTAGGGCCTCAACTTTGTCTAACTCTACCGAGAATGGTGTTCTCGGCTTAACTGTTGAAGTTACCTCGGCATGCTCTTGCTTCCTCTTAAGGTAATCTCTCAAATCCTCTTTGGTCCGCCGAGGAGCTCGGCTATCCCCTGATTTTAGTCTCTTAGGTGCATTGCTTTTCAGCTTTGTTGTGAGCCCTTTTTGATCTTTCTCTATTGGTCGCATCGAAGCACAACTCCTGCCTTTGAACATGCCGATGTTCTCTGGGGTCTGCCTCCTTGGTGCGATGTGTCCTTCGAGACTCTTCCCCTCTTGGCTCCCCTCGCCTAACCTCCCTTGAAGGCCGGTGAGAGTGTCTTTCGCTTCTAGCGTGCTGGGGGGCTACAGGGATTGTTTTCTGCCCTCCCTTCTGGGCATTGGCCGCTAGAATCGGCGTGTCCTGCAGCGAGAATGGTGGCTGCATGACGTTATTTTCCATCATGAAATTGACCATTGTTTGTAGGTCCGCCAATTTGTTTGCCATGGTCTTCACTTCGTTGTCCTTCCACAGGCATCTTTCTTTCCATACTTGGAGGTTATCTTCGTTGTAGTAACCACTTTGGTTCGTTTTCTTTGGTACGTTGCCCTCCTGGCCGACGTCCTTTCCTCCGTGATTCTGGTCTCTATTGCAGTTGTCCTCTTCAACGTCAAGGTCTACCGGTCCCCCACTCCCAATAGGAAAGTTATCCCCAATCTTCTCTTTCTGTCCATCGTTGTTGGCCATCTATTCTCCTTAAGTTCCCACAGACGGCGCCAAATTATGTGAATAAATTTCTGACCACACTGCCAACACAATACTCAGCTGGAGAACACCGGCGGAATAGGATAAGCCCGAACGACCTGCAACAGAAAGAAGAGATTCCAGTAGTGGTTCGTCCACCCGGGGGCACTTTGATGATTTAGTCAGTAATCAAATATCTCTCAAAGATAATCAATAGAGCTTAACTCACTGTTCTGAATATAAATTGCGTACCTTAAACCCATGGGGGTGCCTCTTTTTTATAGTTAACTCAATCCTAGTCCCAATAGAAGCCTTGCTTCAATGGACTTTAGCTCAGTGCTTATCCTGGACTCTTCAATAGATAAAGATAAACTCCCTAAGAGCTTTATCCTTATCCAGGTTGAGTCCCTTTCTCATTCTAGGACTCTTGTCTCTTATCCGCTTATCCCGGATTCCGATATCTTCGGAGACAACCTCGGCCTAGCCGAGATCACCTCGGCGTCATGACCAGGACACATAGCACCTCGGCTGACACGTCGGCGTCACCTTGGCCACGCGTTGGTACTCAGAAAATATATCCCCACAGTAGGTACATAAAAATATTTTCTATTTATTTTCAATACAAACCGTGGGTACATCAACTTATGTAGTAGACTAAATTTGACTTTCAAGCAAGAATAACATGGCGGCATGTACAATCAAGAATGTGTTTGGCACATCAAATATATGAATTGAAAGAAATTGAAACACACTGACAATAACACAGCAACAAAAATAAATATTAATTATGATTAAACTGGGTACATCTATCATGTAAATCTATTTGGCCACTTTCATGGGAAAATATAAAAATCTGTTTTAAGCTTGTTATCAAAATTGTAAAATTAAATAAATAAATTCACGAATAAATCAAAATTATATACGAAGAGCGCATTCTAAGAATTACAACTAAATTACAACAGAAATACCCAATAGATTAAAATAATAAAGAAAGCAAACCGAAGCCTGCACGGTAATAGTTTCCTTAAAACAGATTTTTGCCGCCTCACGGGTCAAATGCTTGAGGAATTCCAGCACCTGTCTCCTAGGATACGACGGTCAAAAACTAGCTACGGCAGAAGCACTCTCTGTCTAGCTTAGCGAACAAAAACTGTGGCAGCACTCTTTTACTGTAGTAACTTTCTGACAAATTGACTTGTAAAATGAAAACAAAAATTTCTGTGTTGAGACTAGCCGGAGGGTCTCATTTTATACATGTATAGGGGGGAGAGGAAGAGCCTCCAGCCTTTATGGTTGGTCACTAATGCACCATTGACCTCTGCAATATTGCAAGTTACAAACGTATTATACACACTAATCCCACTACCTCTTTCATAAAACTATCTTCATGAGGCAATTTTTCATTCGATTCTCAATAATTTTTTGCTATTCTTTTTGTGGTGTAAAGATCTCATTGCAAACCCAACACAGTAGATGGTTGGGGCCCACTTTAATATTTAATTAAAGTCACCAAAAACTTTTTTTTTTCCAACAATTACCACATTGGTATAATAAATATATGTTCTTCCTTTCACATATTATATTTAGGGTTGCAAATGAACAGAATTGTTTGTGAACAAGTTCAAGCTCACCTTGATAAGAGCTCGTTCGAACTCGGTTCATTAATTTAATTTAATTTAATTTTTTATTTTGTTTTTGCATTTGAGCTCAAACTCGAACTCGTTAAATTTTTAATAAATAAGTCCGAACATATTAAAACTCGGCTCGTTTAACATTTATTATTTATATATAAAATAATGTAAAAATATGTATAAAAAATAAGATAAATATGTTAGTTATATATTTAAAAAATATAAATATAAATAATAGTTAACTATAGATAGTACTTTATATAATTGTAGTGGTAGATATTATTATTTTGGTAAAATGTTGACTTTTTTAATATGTTTATATATATATTGTATATATAATTACATAATCAAAGTTTTAATTATAACTTTAGTCTCATACGCAAATATAAATTTATAAATTTTTTGATTTGTTAATGTTCGTGAACAAACTCGAGCTCGAGTCAAACCTAATTTAACTTGACTTGAACTCGGTTCATTAAATTTTTATTTAACTCGAACTCAAACTTGTTAAAATTTTAATAAACAAATCAAAAGATACTAAAATTCGATTCGATTCAGCTCGACTAATTTGCCACCCTAATTTTATCCAGGCGTTATTTGATGCATAATTTTTGCTATAAAAATTTGATTATGGTACTATGATCTTATATGAGCACTGCCACACTGGGGTGAGCTATTGGGCTGATCCAAAATCATAGGAAATGGTCAGCCAGCGAGAATGTTTCTTCAAAGCAAACTGTATCTCAATCTCAGAGAGGCATTCTGAGACTCCTGCATAAGGATTCAATTGACAAACTTTGAAGTCTATATATCAAAGGGGGAATTACACTAAACCTCCCGAGAGCTTGTGTTATTTTGATTCTTAATTTTTTAATTGTAACATATTTGATCTTGAATTTTGATTTTTGTTTCAAATAGGAATTATTGAATATACTATTACTCAATTTCAAGGACAAAATCGTCAATTTAATAAAATATAAACTAATTTGACAAAAATAAATGTCAAAAAATATTTTTAAAATTTTTAAAATTATTTTTACCTACCAATGATAAAATTATGTAAAATTGATAAATCTTTTACACATCTATTTATTTATTTTTCTACCAAATTAATTTGTATTATATGTTTGGATGATGATCATGGTGTGTTTGGTAACATTTACGTTTTCAGTTTATATTTACAAAAATTTTATAAACTGATTTTTGTTTATTTTTAGAAAAGCATAAACTATAAACGCGTTTGGTAATTGATAAAATAGTTAAAAAAATTTAAAAATATAAAAAAGAATGAGAAATGGCAAGTGGTGGCAAAAGACGGTGGTGGAAAGTGGTGATGGTGGCTGGTGGGTGGCTGGTGGTGGTGGGTGGATGGGTGACGGTGGCGGGTGGTAGCGAGTGGGTGTTGGTGGTGGTGGCGGCGGGCGGTGGGTGGTGGTGGCAAATGGGTGGCGGATGACGGGTGGTGGTGGCTAGGTAGTGGTGGTGGTGGGTAGGTGAGTGGGTGACGGTGGCGGGTGGTAGGTGGTAGCGAGTGGGTGGTGGTGGTGGTGGTGGTGACGGGTGGTGGGGGGTGGGGGTGGCAGGTGGTTGGATGGCGGAGGGGGGGGGGGGTTGCGGGTGGTGGTGATGGTGGGTGGGTGGGTGGGTGACGGTGGCGGGTGGTGGTGAGTGATTTGCAGGTAGGTGGGGGTGGTAGTGGTGGTGGGTGGATGGGTGGGTGACGGTATGGGTGGTAATGGTAGCGAGTGAGTGGTGGTGGGTGACGGGTGATGGTGGTGGTGGTGGTTAGGTGTGTGGTGGCGGGTGGGTGGTAGGTGGTGGCAAGTGGGTGGTGGTGGCTAGTGGTGGCAGGTGGGTGGTGGATGGTGGTGGCAGGTGGTGGTGGGGGGTGGATGGTGGTGGCGGGTGGTGGCTAGTGGTGGCAGGTGGGTAGTGAGTGGTGGTGGCAGGTGGTAGTGAGGGATGCGTGGTGGCGAGGGATGGGTAGTAGTGGCAGAAGACGGTGGTGGAAAATGGTGGCGGGTGGTAGCTAGTGTTGGGTGGGGAAAAAAAAAAAACTCAAAACTCAACTCAAAACTCAAAACGGAAACAGATTTTTTGAATTTACATTTTTTGGCCAAATTTATAACCTGAGACCACTAATTTATAAATAAAAAATTTTACCAAACAAGTTTTTATTTGAGTTTTTAAAATTTTTGTAAATATAAACAGAAAACTGAAAACGGAAGTGTTACCAAACGACACCTAATGAGTGGTTGTTTTCATCTTCATTAAATTAGTTTCTATTTTTTCAAAAATTAAATATGACAACAACTTTGATATCATTATTAAACCAATCCATTAAATCAAAAAATTTAAAACTAAAAACATTTCATATATTAAATAAATCGATTACACATTAAAAGCCTAACAACCACCCATTATATGATCATCATCCGAACAAATAATAAAAATTAATTTAGTAAAAAAAAAATAAATGTGTAAAAAATTATCAATTTTACATAATTTTATCTTTTGTACGTAGAAATAATTTTTAAAAATTTAAAAATATTTTTTTAACATTCTTTTTTGTTAAATTAGTTTATATTTTATCAAATTAATGAATTTGCCCTTGAAATTGAGCAATGGTATTTTCAATTATCCTTATTTGAAAGGAGATTCAAAATTCAAAATTAAATGTGTCACAATTAAAAAGTCAAAAATCAAAGTGACACAAGTCCTAAACTATAACGACCGTTAATGTAATTCCCTTATATCAAAACAAGAAAGCAAATAAATACATCCGAATGAGAGAAAGCATTTTTGAGAAAATCTTCAACATAACGTATGTTAGAACAGTCACATAACTCACATATCCGGAAAATAAAACTCTAGAAGGGTTCCAATCACCACATGCACATAACGCACGCGGATGAATATATAGTGCCATTTAAAAGTACAATCTAAATGGCCAGGCAAAATTTTTCACATGCTTTTCCGTAGATTTTCAAAACCAGAAATCTACTTTTGAACGAGAGAAGCCAAGTTTTGCCTAATGTCTTCTTTAGCTTGTCGATCAAATGGATCATCACCGATATACAGATCTAAAATTGACCGGCACAGAAGTTTGCTCTGGATGCTTCCTACCACATTTCCATCAACTACACAATTAAATAAAAATAATATTAATCGAGGTGCAAGATATTCCTGTACATAAAACGATCAGTATTTAGGATGATTTTTCATTGTTTTTTCAGTCAAGGAAAAATAATTAATTGAAATGATCAGGTAATGCCAAAATCTGTTTCACTGAGGTCCATTATATTACGCTTATAACAGTGTCATACAATTGACTCTTTCAGTATTCACTCGAATTGAAGGTACAAAGCTTCATCCACGAAGCCTTAGTGTGCAGTGGAGTCCCACAGTAGAATTTGATTTGGTGCACAATATTCAAAGCTGAGCTCCTTAAGGTCAGCTATGAAACTCCTCTGTTGCCACATCTGCTTAGGACCACATACATTCTAGCATTCATGTTTATAGGCTTGGTTAAAAGTTTCACAAACATGTCTGTGCTTTGTGTATTTTCCTGTGCATGCATATCATTCCAAAATTTCAATGACCTTAATGCTCTACTTTTCCTTTCATTGGCAACTTGAAGATGGTCATTTTACATGATGAGCTACAATCAAATGACATGAAAAGTAAAACGTTTCATTGCCTACAATTTCTACAAGCAACACAAGATAAATTTAAACAAGAAATGATTAGATATAGTTTCCACTAATTTTAGTTTCAGAGGAGTCATCAATTTGGAAGCAGTAATAAACAATTTTTGCTTGATGAAATCATTGAGTATGTCTATTGCATCTATAATATATTATTTAAAAACCAGAAAACATTTTGAACATAAATTTTCTTACTTGTCGTGCGAATCACATTGCCCTGTTCCCTTGAGAGATCTATGATCGATCCTCGAGGAATCTTGTATTCATCTTTAAACTGGGATGTGAACCTGTAGAAAATGACTGTAAGGTGAAACCAATAAATAAACATGCTACATAATGAATTTTTTTCCATTAAAACTGACTGATTTTTTTATTGTTCTCAGTCACATAAATCAACAAGATTCTATTAGAAGACCTTCCAACAGAAACTTTAAAACCAACATGATATAATTCAAAAATATAATTAAAAGGAAAAAAAAAACCTCGAGATATTAGTGACAAGGCAGAGAAGGATGAAATGCAAGCAAAAGCAAAAACAAGTTATATACAAAGAGATGAAGGAAGGGCAATATTTTGTGTGTTACAAACAACTGTCGAAGTGAATTGAAGCAATCTAAGGGTATATCACAATAAACATAAAGGACCAAGGAAAAATAAATAAATAAATAAAAACATAAAAAACATTCCAACATGCAGAACTTTACAAATTCAAAACTTCTTATATTTCAATAGTGCGATGTCCTTCAAAAGACCATATCAGCCATATGATAGTGTATGTTGGCAAAAGAATGATTTACCTTTGAAGCAATTCTTTGTTATCTGCCCCACCAAACTTTTGTAGTCGGGTTCCAACAGACTCTTCAAAAGCACTGCGTACAGAACGAATGCTTAATCTTCCATAAACAATTTGAAGTCTGACAGTCATGCAAATATCACTTTCCATCAGATCATCAAATAACTCCTTGTTCTTCTCCTTCAGTTCAGAAACAGAAATATTTCCATATTTCTCACCCAGAACTTTCTTTATATCACCATCATCAGCGTAAACACCTGTAGAATTACTTCCATCATAAAGGAAATTTCAAAGAGTGATGTCAATGTATGTTTTATTACTACAAGAACAGCAATTCAGAAAACAAAACAGCACATACACGTACTACTAGAATTAACATGAAGGATACAAAATATTGAAGTACGATCATTGTGCACAATCTAAGTTATTTACAATAAAATATGGCAAACAATGTGTAACATAGAAGATGAGTGTCTTATGATGAGACTTAAAATTGTGTAGGATGCGTTTTGGGCATTGTGAAGCCCACAAATAGATTGATTGAACCAACAAAAATGTGATCACTAAGGTTTAGAAAAACATAAATCCAATGCAATGTGTACAACAAAGAAAATTTTCCCATAATTATGTCAATGGATGTCATTTAAAAAAATAAAAAAAACAAGTTAATTGATATTTCGGCGGGTTTCACATCTTCATAGCATCAATCAATCACCAATAATACAGTGTCTGATTTTGTTCACATACTTCGCCAAGGTGTGTGAAAAAAACACACTTGATGATTAACTCGATGATTGGTTAGTGTGATGAATCCTATTTAAAGTGTAATGGACCCATTTAGCAACAAGCTACCATCAATTGATACTGTTCCAACAATATTTGAACTTAAAATTTCCCCTTCAATTAAAGAAATTCATGAAACTATAGAGGCAAGTAAAAACCAGACTGAATTTCATAGGTACATAAATGAATTACAGTAATAGGTGATACCTAGTTTTTCGAGGAATGTGTTAGAAATTGAAATTCGAGATCATAGTATAACTAAATATAGAAGCTAAAGAACGAAATGAGGTACCGAATGCGTAGACGTCGATTTTTTTCAAGCCCAGCACACTCTTTTTTCGCAACCCAATTCCGAGAAGCCGCCGAGAATCTCCGAGAACGGAAGGAAACGAGACGCCGGTCCTTGGATCAGTGATTGGAGATGGATCAGGTGCTAGAGAGAGAGAGCCCCAGGAGGGAGAGGAGTAATTGCAGAAATTTGAGACCAAGAAATTCAGAGCATTTTGGAGAAATGGGTTAGCGGGGTTTTGGGAGATGGCATAGGCGGCGCCAGCGGCGGCGACGGAGCACGCGACGGCGGAGGCGGAGAAGGAGCGAGAGTGAACATTGGGTCGGCCGTTGATGGGGGGCTTTGGGGACTGAGAAAACAAGAAAGGGTAGCGCAGAGATACCATTGTATTGTCTTCCTTGGTGAAGTCACAATTGCGGACTTGATTGCGAGAGTATAAAAAGATATGGGTAAGTTTTTTTGATTTTTTTTTTTGGATTTTTAAAATATTATTTTTGAGTTTAATTTTTTTTTTAATTTACTCCAAATAATTTTAGAAAAATTACTCATAAATCTCATTTTGGTAAATATTTCTCTATTAGCTCTGAGTGTTTTTCTTAAACCATTTAGTCCTTTCTATTTTTGGTATGATATATATTTTTGATATATTATATATGAAATTTACATTTTTGCCCATATTGTGTTCTAAAAGCGGTTTCACCATTACCAATTTAGCGTTTGGTTTATGATGTTTTATTTTGGGACATCACAAAACAATAGTCCCAGTTTGGTGTTTGGTTTGCATGAAAGCTTTCAGGAATCATGTTTTATGATGTACACTCATGTAAGATTCTTAAAAAGAGTTCATCAGTTTTGATTGTAGCTTCACTTTCCTACCTCGTTTGTTCTGATACTCATAAACCCTCTCATTTTCCCCTGTTCTTCCTCAACCTCTTTTTCTCTCTCTACAAACCTCGTTGTTTCTCTTTTTCTCTCTCTTTTCCTCTATACAAACTCCATTATGCTTCTCCAAACCGCTTCGGCTTTCTCTCTCTTGAACCCTCATGGGAACAATCTGAGTCCATTTGGGTCCTCTATTTTGGGGGTTTCTTCGAAAGCCAAGATCGGATATGGGTTTGTGGTTTATGCTTCCAAGGGCTCGGACAATCGGCCTCTTACGGGTGTAGTGTTCGAGCCATTTGAAGAGGGGAAGAAAGATCTCTCACTTGTCCATACTCTCCCTCAGTCTTCCATTGCTCGCTAGAAATACTCCGATGGATGCGAATTTGCTAGTGACATCATCAATATCAACATCATCAACATTTGGCCTTCATCAGGGACATCAATAATATCATCAACATCATCAACATTTGGCCTTCATCAGCGACATCAATAACATCATCAACATTAGCAACATCAACGACATCATCAACATCATCAACGTCAGCAACTCCGGGGATGATTGAATCACCGACGTAATTTGCAGTGTTTGTGTACGACGGCGATGTTAATGGGGGTAATGAAGCAGATAAAGCAACGTTTTGGTCCGTCCCAGTCAACGATGCCACTACTTGCTGTAAGCATGTTGATTTCCTCCCGATTTAGGGTTCCTTCTGAAACGCCAATGTGAAATTCGTGCTGTTTATATTCGAAGATTCAAAACCCACATTTAGGGTTTCAATAAGAACGCATAGCAATGTTCAAATGTGGAAATGATCATTACCATTGTTTCCTTATACAGTCTGAAAGCTTCAATCAAAGACGAGGAAAAACTAAAAAGCCCTATAGTGCGCTCCATGGCCACAAAAGTAAATTCAACAATACACAATACTAACATTGCCCTCAAATTAAAACATAAAAACACGGAAGGTGAAGGCCAAATGTGAGATTACAATAATCTCAGGACTTTTTGGTTTAAATGAAAAGATGCAGGACTAAATAGTCCATAAGTTATTAATTTGAGATTTACTGGAGTTTCACCCAATAATTTTTTGTCCAATTTTAAATGAAAAATACATTGGTAGTCATGTGATATAAAAATAGATAACTTGCCTTTTGCATCCTTTAGGTTTCACAAATTTGTTACATTGGCTTTAAAAGTATTTTTCCATCCTACCTTGATCATTTATATTTGTATTTTTTTTAATTTACTCTCAAAACAAAATGTCTTCTAATTTTTAATGATAAAATGCCGCTTTGGTAACTATGTTGCATAAAAATAAATTATTTTAAAATTTGGTTGAGTTTTGAAAACTGGTTTTTTTATTTTAATTTTTTGTAATTAGAAAAAAAGTTTGACAAAAATAAATATTAAAAACTATGTTTTTAAAATTTTAAAAAATAATTATACCTTGAGAAAAGAAAATAATGTGAGAATAATTAACTTTTATTTTTCATTTTGCTACCAAACTATTATTTTTTTTTAAAAAAAAAAATCATAAAAACTCAGCCACATAAAAAGGTGTCTGAATACATACAAGTGACGGTCATGGTATAGGGTAAGACGATGAATGAAAGGGATAGAGGTAGAGAGGTGGTGAAGGTTGAGGTAAGGAGAAGACTGAAGGAGCCGTGGAAGTTTAGGAGTAAATTTGAACACTAAAAGCTAAAATGAGAAGAAAAAAAATTTAAAGGCCAAAGTAAGTAAATGTGAAAATTAAAAGGGCCAAAATGTAATATATCTATTTTGTTTAGTAGTGTCACATGGCTATCAACATGACATTTTATATTCAAAATTGAATGGAAGTTAGTTTTGAAAATAAATTGAAAAAAAGCTACAAATGTTTAAGGTCAAAATAAGAAAGAAAGAAAGAAAAAAAATAAATGAAAGTGAAAAAAATTATAAAATTTAAACGGGCAAAGTGTAATTTCTCCATAAATATATATTGTGGGGGTTGCGTCAAGTGACATGTACGTGGAACGTGGGCTTGATTTTGGGAGGTGGAGCTTGGTGGGTCCGATTAGGGTCCAGGTAGCTTAGCCCAAGCTGGCATTTAAGTTCCTTTTTAGATTGGGTTTATCAACTTGTTAATAGTTTTAATTTTTATTTGGATTAGTCTTTTTCATTTTCTATTAATCAAAACACAAAAAAAGCCTCGCAATCAACTATTGGCGGTGATACGACGGTTTGGGGTATATGTCACAGGCAGTGATGGAGTGTGGTGATATTTTGTTTTGTTTTGTTTTTTTTTTATTTTTTTATTTTTATGAACGAGTATTCAGATTAGATGAAACGTGGTGATGGTGATGGTGTTGGTATTGGTGCTGGCATTAATAGGTAGACTTTAGAAGTGTTAGTGAAGGCAAGATAAGTGAGAGAAAAAATAAAGGGATAAAAGAAATATATAATACGGATAGAGTGTGTTTATTTTTTTTTAGTTTGATACTAACTCAAAAATGATTTATTGTCATAAATCAAATTTTAGGGACCTAGTGTGTTTTTTGGTCTAACCCTACGGAGGTAATGTGTAGTTTACGCCATGTTGTTAATTTTGATGAAAAATGGTATTTTTGTAATTATTTAATTTGAGAGAATTCGTTATTATTGTTAAACAAGTTGAGAGAGAGAGAGAGAGAGTCAGTAAAATATATTCTATGAAACCAATGTACATGGTCTCATTTATATAGGAGAAAGAAGACAAAATAAGGAAGTCCTAAACTAAGGCTATAATTAAGCCTAGGATACAGCTACACATAGCTATATTTATATATATATATATATATATATATCTAAACATATCTATCTACGTACATATCTATCTATCTATATATATGTATTAACAACCCCCTCAAACTCAAAGAGGATAAACATCAACCAACTTGAGTTTGGAAACAAGTTCAATGAAGTGGCCATGAGGATAAGTTTTGGTGAAGATATCAGTAGGTTGATCAGCAGAAGAGATCGGATGGAGATGAACAGTACCATGAGTGACATGTTGACGAATAAAATGGTAGTCAATCTCAATATGTTTGGTACGATCATGAAAAATATCATTGTGAACAATTTGAATAGCACTCTGATTGTCATAATAGAGGTCAGTAGCACCAGAAGGGGTAACTTCCATGTCAGTAAGAAGCCAACGAAGCCAGAGAATCTCTTGAGTAGTATCAGCAAGAGCACGGTATTCGGCTTTTGTACTTGAACAAGCAGTAAGAGATTGTTTTTTGCTGCGCCAAGAAATAAGAGAATTACTTAAGAAGAAGCAGAAACCTGTGGTAGAGCAGCAGTTAGTAGGATCTCCAGCCCAATCAGCATCGGAGAATGCATGAAGTTAAATAGAGAAGCGGGTGGAATAATGAAGACCACGAAACAATGTGCATTTGAGATAGTGAATGATACGAACTAAAGCATCATAATGAGGTGTACGAGGAGCCGACATATACTGATTGATAATATGGACAGCATCGGTAATGTCAGGACGAGTAACAGTGAGATAGATAAGTTTCCAACCAGCTGACGATACAAAGTAGCATCAGAGAGTAGAGTGCCATCAAGAGGAGTAAGATGACTCTGAGTCTCTAGTGGAGTGGAGGCAGTCTTGCAATCTGTAAGACCAGCACGAGCGAGAAGATCGGAGGTATACTTAGCCTGAGAGAGAAACGAACCCGTGGAATCATGAGAGATTTCAAGACCCAAGAAATAGTTGAGAGGACTAATGTCTTTCATCTCGAAATGATGGCTAAGAAACTGTTTGAGGCAAAGAATACCATTCACATCATCATCGGTGATAATCATGTTATCCACATAAAGTAAAACTATGGTGGTCCCTTGAGTAGTTTTCCTCTAAAAAAGAACAGTATCATAAGAACTGGAGATGAAACCACAATCATGAATAATAGATCTGAACTTGGCAAACCAAGCTCGCGGGGCTTGCTTAAGACCATATAATATACATTGAAGTTTGCATATCGTATGAGGCAGATAAGTAGACCTAGGGGGAGGTTGCATGTAGACCTCCTCTAGAAGATCACCATTAAGGAATGCATTTTTTGAGCCCATTTGATAAAGGTACCATTGACGAGTGGCAACAATAACAATCAAGTTGCGAATAGAGATGAGACGGGCAACATGAGCAAAGGTCTCCTTATAATCAATACCATATTCCTAGTTGAAGCCTTTAGTAACAAGGCGGGCTTTGTACCTCTCAATAGAGCCATCAAAGTGTGTCTTGATTTTGTACACCCATTTGCAGCCAATGACAGTCTTGCCAGGAGAAAGATCAACAACGTTCCAAGTATGAGTTTTGTCTAAACCTTGCAATTCAGCAGTCATGGTATGCTGCTAAAGAGGATTAGAACAAACCTCACGATAGGAATTAGGTTCATGAGTAGAAAAAGCAGTGGAACCAACAATATAATCACGAAGACAAGTAGAAGGTTGTGTTACCCAACGTGGTCGAACGGATGGTGGAGGAGCTAGAGGGCATGAGAGAAACTCAATAGGAGGTGAGGATCTCGAGGGAACGAGAGCAAGACCATCAGAATGAGCAACTCATGGGAAAGACCAGTAGGCAAAGATGTCTCTAAAGGTGCAGGAAGGGCCCCTGTATCAGTCTCATTAGAAAACAGATCTGTGGAAGGGTTAGTAAAAAATAGAGAGGGTGAGGGAGTGAGTAAGCAGAATTGGAAGAGGGAGGAAAACATTTGTGTTCCCAAAAAATCACATGACGAGAGATACAGAGGCGCTGGGAGATAGGATCCCAACAGCAATGCTCTTTTATGTTCAATACCATACCCCAAGAAGCAACAAAGATGTGAACAAGGTTCTAGTTTGTTGTGTTCAGGAGGTTAGAGAAAAATATAATATGCAGAACCAAGACCCTAAGAGTGGTGTAAGGGGGATGAGTGTCATGCAAACGCTCATAGAGAGTGTGATTATGAATGACAAACGCAGGGATACAAGTGATAGTATAAGCAGCAGTGAGAATGGCTTCGCCCCAAAAATTTTCTGGACAAGAGGAAGAGAGAAGGAGAGCTCGAGTAGTGTTGAGTATATGCCTATGTTTCCGTTCAGCATGTCCATTTTGTTGAGACATGCCTGGACAGGAATGATGAGGCTGAGTACCATAACTTTGAAGAAAATGAAGAAAATCAAAATCCTTATATTCCATGGCATTGTCGGAGCAAAAAATCTTAATAATTTTAGAAAATTGGGTTTGGACCATTTTAGCAAAATTGTAATAAAGTTGTTTGAGCTCAGAGCGATTTTTCATAAGAAACAACCATGTTAAACGGGGAAAAATCATCTACAGAAACAACAAAATAGTGTGCGCCTCCCATAATAGGAATAGGGGAGCAGCCCCAAATATCATAATAGGTGAGATCAAAAGGTGTAAGAGAAATAGAGTCACTTTTATTAAACGATAAAACAGGTTGTTTGGCAAGTTGACATGATAAACAATCTAAAGTATCAGAACTGATAGGACCTAACTGATCAATAGAAATTAAAGACTTTAACTGACCAACAGAAAGATGTCCTAAACAATAGTGCCAAAACTAAAAAGGAGATAAAAGAGGAGCAGTAGTAGGAGCAACGAGTTGAGAAGAAACCTGAACATGAAGGTGAATGAGTTCATAGAGACATCCATGTTTACGGTGGATCCCAAGAGTCCGTCCCGTCTGAGGGTCCTGCACCAAACAACTAGTATGGGAAAGGGTAACAATTAGACTATGCTCACACAATTGACCAATGGAGATAAGATTTAAGGTAAGAGTAGGCATAAGATATACATGAGATAAAGATACGTGAGAGGTGGAAACAGAACCAGTATGGCTTACAGACAAAAGAGACCTGTCAGCAGTATAAATAGAAGGAACATAAGGATTAGAAAAGAGAGAAGCAAAAATAATAGGGTTGGAGGTCATGTGATTATAACAAGCTAAGTCAAAGTACCAGGAAATGTTACCTGAGGTGACAAACAAAGCAGTAGAGGGAGGAGTACCGGAAGTAGAGAGAAATTGTTGGAACATGGCTTCGACATCGGCTTGAGAAAAGACTGGAGTAGAAGGGTCTATAGGCACAGAAGAAGGTAAATTCTTTGAGGCAGTAGTAGTAGTGCGATGAACATGTATAGACTTAAACTGATTCCCAGAACGTTGAGAGTTGCCTCTTGAAAAACTCCCAGTGGGAGGACCATTGCGAGAGGATAAACTAGGAGAGGCTCGTGCCAGATTGTGGAAGTAATCTTGCTGTAGATGACCAGGACCAGTCTTGTTGTAAAACTGGTAAATTCGAATTGGACAATGAACTAGAAGATGAGTAAATGAAAGACCTCAGTTTTGACAGTAATTGTAACCAGTGGACCGTTGTTATGAAGGAGAACTCTGAGTTTGGGAAGTAACAAGAACAGAGTCCACAAGGTGTGGATGAAGAGTACCAAGCCTAGTGTCCTCTGATAGTAGTTCGAAAATAGCTTACTCAAGAGTGGGTAAGGGAGTGCGATGAAGGAGAAATGCGTGTACCGGCTCAAAATAGGGAGTTAGAGCCATAAGCAACTGAACCAATCGTTGCTGGTCGCAATAAGTAGTAAATAGGGAAACATCCTCAGTATAGGGCCATGGAGGTTTAGAGAGAGCGAGCTGATCCCAAAAAGAATAAATTTGGGAGAGGAAATCATTAATAGTCTGAGTTGGCTTTTGGCTCATACGATGAAGATAACTCTGAAGCTGATATTGGTGAGTAAGACCAGTAGTTTGATATCGGTCTTTCAAAAAATCCCAGATGTTTTTTTGCAGAAGTGGAAACAGAGTAAAGTTGGAACCGACCAAACTGAAGGCTGATAGGTGTAGCAGATGTATTCTGAAGCCAAGTGATGATCTGATAGTTCTTACTGTCCCAATCCTCCAAGCGGTCTGCAAAGCAGATTCAGCGGTCTCTAGGGTGGGTTTGCGCACATCCCCAGTGATAATACGCTAAAGTTTCTTGCCTTTGAGGAAGCTAGACATGGCTTGTGCCTACAAGACATAATTGGACCCATCAAGAACAACTGAAATAGGGTGGTGAGAAGAGTCCGAGCGATCCATGAAGTAAGAACGACACTATAGATGCAGAATCTGGAAAAACCGAGGGTACTAGTGAATTTAGAGGGTCGAAATCAGTAGGGAGCCGATCTGAATTGACCCAAAAGGCCAAAAACTAGATTGAACCGGCCTGTTGAAGAAGTTGAACCGGTTGAGGGTTGACGTTAGCAGCAACGTGGGTTAAGCCAAAAAAAAAAAAAAACGGAGCAGGCCAAAAATAGTGTGGCTGAGCGGCATGAGTCTAACGTGACAAGGGTGTAGGCGCGCCCGCGTGGGCCTCACTGCTACAGTTCGGACTCGATTTGTGTCACGGTTCTTAATCTTGAAACAAAGAGTCCAAATCCGGCAAATCGTTTTGAGAAACAGATTTTTGAAAAGAAGTGCCAAACATGGACTGCTTTGCCAGATACAGAGTCGCCACCTAAATATTTTATTTTGGGGGAATTTAGGAAACCCTGACTCGGTGCCAGAGGCCACGTGTCCGTCATCACCAAAGTTGCCTTGGCTCGGGAACTTGGGTACGATCGGGAAAGGTCAGCTATGAGCACCCCCTCTCGCCCGATCCGAAGATCGGCCTCTACTAACCATGATATCCGTTTTTGAAAACGTTATGTGTTCTTATTCCATTTATGAGCCTAGAATTACTATGTTATGCGCACAGCACACAAGTATAGACTAGATTGCCTAATTTGGAAATAAGCATTGCATATCTGTTTGTCTCAAAAAACACTTTGGAATTTGCTACTCGCAAGTAGGCTAAAATACGGATTTCAACGAGTTTTTCCAACTCAGACAATCCAACCTTCACCCACAGGCATCCAAACAGTTTATCACATAAGTATCTAGCCACATGGTAATCATACTATCATGGCAACACTCACACACATGCGGTATGCTAAAGCATAAATGCTTATCTAGTACTCCAAGCCAAAACAGAAACCAGTTAGTAATCACATGCATGATCCTAGTTCATGTTAAGATGGCTAATGCAACACATGCAAAATGCAACTAAGATAGGCTCGGCTAATCTACAATGACATGTGAAATGTTACAACTAACACGTATTCAATTTGGAATTGGAATACAAATGCAGTTAGAATGATGCGCCGAGCCCGGTGCATGCAAGACAAATGTATGAATGCACGTATGCATAGCATAAAGTATGCTAATTTAAACATGCCCTAGTCTACCATCATAAGCGGGTAAATAAAAGGGAAGAAAGACGTGGGGTTGGAAGACATACACACACTCACGCACACTTATTACACAATTGCCCTCACTCGGAGGACCCGAATAAATATTACAGTCCGAATAATAAACACATTAATTATTACAAAATTTCTAATTAATTAACAGAATGAATGCAAAAAGAAAGGTGACCACAGCCCCTGCCTCGGGATGCGCGAATGATGCATGCTCGAACCCGTCTTGCCCGGAAAGTCCATACCATACCACTGCCGCCTCTGTTTACACTGCCCTGCTTCTCTGAAAATTGCCAAAGTTCTGGGACAGGTCTCCTGAAAGTCGTGGAACACCGTCGGCTGAAGGAAATGTCCACCGGCCATTGGAAATATCCATCGGCTGTTGAGGAAGCTATCGGCCCAGGAAGGATTGCCGATCGGCACTGAACACTGCCGGTCGGTAGAAAGTTCCTGCAGAATCTGGTTTTTGACAGCAACAAGGACAGACAGTGTATGGCATGGAATTTCAAGCAAGTGTATGCATGGCTATCCTCCCAATCATGTAACGGACTCAAGGGAGTATGACCCTTGACCCTCGGGCTATCAATTGTGCATTTGATGCATGATAGCCTAAGGAGCCAAGGTTGCAATTCAATGTAAAAATGCATGCAATACACAAATGAGGACCAAGACCCTATCATGCCAAAGTCAAAGGCCCCGGTGACCGAGAGTTGAGATGTGTTTTGTCACTTGAAGTACAAACACCCCTCACCCCTCACACTTGGTTTGACACCCCAAACCAAGCAATGCTATACATGTTATACAAACATGGCTCAAAATGTAACATGATACTAAGATGTAAAACATGTCAAATGTGATGCAATCCATCATGTTAAGTATGCAAAGTGCTAATCATATGAGATGCAAATATGATGCAAACATGGACAAATATGCCATAAGGCTAGCATGGGGCAACATGTAATGAACCAAATAAGCAACAAGCATATGATAAGCATGCAATGGTGGACTTAAACCATAAATGGCAGACCTCGACCTCGCCATAAACAGTGGCCAAAATGATGTACAAGAGCACAAATGATGCATGCAAGCATGCACACATCAAGGTCCATCACCTAAGCATGAAAGGGGACAACTCTAAGCATACTTAAAGGCGATATAAAAGGGCATTAAACCAACATGCTAGGCTCTGAAAAGGAATAGAGGATGATGCCAAAATCGAACAAATCATGCAAGTAAGGCATGCAACAATGACCACTACTTGAAGCCAATAAAGGGGGTCAAACCAAAGCTATGTCAACCAAACCTTAAAGGACCAAAATGACCTAAAACAGTCCCAAGGGACTCCAAAACAAGACTAAAGCATGCAAAGATCATTGTCAAAACATGCCAAGGAATGAGTCCAAAACAAGGGCATTCAAAGCCACCAAAAGGGAGCATCACTCAATACTTATCCCAAGCAAACATGGCATGAATTTTTCAATACAAAACAGAGTTCTATGATGCAAAAGGGGCCCTCGAAACCCACTGATATGGCAGCCTAATATTTAAACACATGGGCATGCACAACGACCATTTCCAAGGCATAAAAGGACAACCCTTCAAAGCATGAAAGAGATGATGAAGACAAACATACAAGCATGGATTAGGGACTGAAATATGATCTATAATGATGCCGAATGATGATAACAAGCTTATGCTAAGCATGTTGATGACCCACACAACCAAGGCTTACAAGCCAAAATGCAAAGCAACTATATCAAGCATGCCAAACATGACAAAATCAGTGGCCAACAGACTTTAAGCATGACAAAACATGGCCAAATACTTCACAAAGCAAAGCTAAAACAAGAGGATATGCTAGGCTAAACACATAGCACACTTCTAGGCAAGATGGAGAATTACAAAGCAAGTATAAAATGCATGCTAAGGGCCAACAAACCACCATCGGACAGAGATATAATATGACCCAAAACACCCAAAAAACTTCTGAAATGGGGCCAAAAATGATCAAGCATGCATGTTCCCCTTTTAAGCCAAAACAAGGGTAAAAGAAGGACAAAGGGGAGAGGGGTGTCCCTCCCCTTTACAAGACTTCAAAACCACTCCATCACCACTGAAAATCCACTGGATTTCAGTGGTGAGAAGACCAACACAACAAAGTAAACAAAGCTTAAAGAAAAGGGCACCAAAATAGGCCAAAAGAGGCCTAAGGGGAGGAGTTCGACCCCCAATGCCAAAACATCCTTAATGAAAGATGTTAAGCACAAAAATACAAGACTTTTTCATGTTAAACACAAATCCTAAATCAACATGCAAGACAGGTAGAAAACTAGTGCAAAATTGGGAAAACTAAAGCAAGTGTCTCACCCTTGAAGAAGCCTTGAAGAACAGGTGATCCAGCCACTCTCTAGTGATCAAAATCAGTCCAAAACGTCAACAAACAACCCTCAATGCCTCTCAATCTCAAAGCAAGGTGTAATGGTGTGTGTTTTAGTGCAAAAGTAAGGTCAAAATGCACTTTTGGGCTTCTAAACACACCTTAAGGATGAGAGAGAGGGAGATATAGAGAGAGAGGATGATATATCAGATGTATAGATATAAAAGCTCTGGTTTTTTGGTTCAAAAGCTTTAACCTCTAACAAAGGGAGAGGATCATTGCTTATAATAGGCAAAGGGCCAAGACTTAAGCTTCTTAAGGAAACTAAATGAAAGGGGCAAAGGGTGCAAAGAAGTCTTGGCTTCTTGGAGAAGCTAAAACAGCTGGCCAAGCTTCCCCAAGAAGCTTGGCCAAAGGGTTCAAGCTTCTAGAAGGAAATGGGGTTCAAAGGCTCACACCAGCCAAAAACTGCACGGGGAGGAGTGATAGTGCATTCCAGCTGGCACAGCTGGCATGCACTATGCCTCAAGGGTACAAAGGAGTCACACCGGCCAGCAAAAGATGTCACCGGCAAAATAAAGTGCCGGTCGGCAGAATATTGTGCCGACCGGCCATTGATTTTAAGAAACCATGGCCGGTGGCACCCCTAAACAGCCGGTGATACTAGGGGAAGGCCGGTGAAATGTGAGGATGGCCAACAAGCCATTCTCCTCCCTTCAAGGCAAAAACACAAGTGTTTGGTGCCAAAGTCAAACATGGAACAGTCAGGTCGAGAGATCCTGAGACGAGGCGCGCAGCCAAGACTTCCGGGAACTTAAGGCGAACACAAACATGGATAATCACCGAGTGTTCAAACGGTGACGTCCAAGTCTTGAGGACGGTCAAAAATGGGGTGCCTACAAAGGGCTGATGTCAACAAGACGTTAGCAGTCAGGCGTGAGGGCTGAAGCGGCTGAAGCGGCGCAAGTCTATGGCGGCTAGGGCTAACGTAAGGTTGACGTAAGCGACGTAGGGCGCGTGAGATAACGGAGGCGGAAGCAAGGGACGCACCAGTGACAAAAGTGGCACGTGAGGGCGCGTAGAGTCTGATCTAAGGACGCTGTTGGTGGCGTTGGAATCATGAGAAGATTCTGAGCATTTTGGTAGGTTGTGTGAAAATTTTAGAGAACAAGAAGGATCTGAACAGTAACAAAACAAAGATAAATACCAAAAAATTTGAATCTTTGTAGTTAATGAGACATAACCTTGTGCTCTGATAACATGTTAAACAAGTTGAAAGAGAGAGAGAGAGAGTGAAAAAGTCACTGTAAAATATATTCTATGAAATCAATGTACATGGTTCTCCTTTATATAAAAGAAAGAAGACAAAATAAGGAAATCCTAAACTAAGGCTATAATTAAGCCTAAAATATAACTACACAGCTATCTATATATATATATATTATAGTGTATGTATCTAAACATATCTATCGACGTAACATTATAATATATATGATATTTACTATATACATTAACAATTACAAATCAAACTTCAAGAAAACATGTGTACAACACAAAGTACGAGGAATAAAATCACTTCAAGTTATATTCGTCATCAAACTCAAGGAACCAAACTAGAAAACAAGAAGAGAAAACACACATGCACGCGCACACACACATAACAGTAAAGGTAAATAATAACCAGTGGTGGACTCGACACAGTTTTATTGGGGCTGGGGTTTCATTTGCATGCGAAACTGTTTATTTCACTGGGTTGAGCTTGGACTTGGCTGACTCGGCCCATCTTTTTTAGTCAGTAGTAGTAATTCTCAAATTTGGAGATGCCTCGGCCTTTACTAGTCCTCCCCTGTCTTTGCCGCCGATGGTGACCAATAAGCACGCTCAGGCACCTTTTTAATGGTAGCCAATATAAGCTTAAAGTGGAGTGGAAACTGCGCTATCGCAAAAACCAGTGCGGGTATAACAGCCACAACATATTCAACAACCTTGGCGTCTTTTAGTACATTTTTTAGGACGAAAAAATGTCCACTGCAAAAAGATACCAACACGGAAGCTATGGAGATAAAGAGCGCAGTCAAATCGATGAGGAGCTTCGTAGGAAGGCTTCTACCAAAATCTATGGCTTGGTGTCGAGATGTGAGAATGGCAAGGAACATGACTACTGCTGTGAGTGAAAAGCAGAGCGCTCATAGTGATGAGATGGAAAATACCTCAAACATAGGCTCTCCTTCGAGAACTGGTTCCCTACGACTTTTAGTTCCACCTGGCACACTGACTGACGTGGCGAAGGCAGCAGTTGCGATAAGTGCTGCTACAATGGTGCAAGAGTCTAAGGTTTTCATTAGCCACTCTATGTCACTTGTAACTAGCTCACTGTGTATCTCCAGGAAGATCTCTTCTGCAGTGTTGCGCTCATTGTTTTTGTTGGAAATGGTTATAAAATTCTGGGTAAAACCAGAATTTTTTTCTAAGTTTGGTCTATTTTTTAGGTGGGTCCCGTACATCGATTTACACGGGTCAAAGTGGTAACGCGTTCTATGTCGCGTTGTGATTCACGTGGTATATTTGGTTGCTTAAAACCATTACCGAGTGAATGGGAAATTGAAGCCAAAGTGTGCTCTATAGAAATGGAGTTTTGGTGGAAAAACTTTAAAGGTTTGAATAAGGCTTGTCCCACATTGATTTGGTGGGAAGTTTTGAAAGGGTTTATAAGGCATGGGTTTGGTACTTGGGGTGTGCCCTAAGGGGTACCCAAGTGTTTTAGAGGGAGAGGTTATGGACAAAATGGGCTAGACCCATTGGACCCAAAAATCACCACACGCGCGCGCGCGCTGCCGCCGCTGTCCGTCCGGTCGGGCGGGCTGGGCTTGGGTGCGGGTGCGTGGTGTGTGGTTGGGTTGGGCTTGTTCGGCCTAATATTAATCTTTTTGGGTCAAAAACATTTGAATTTAATTTTATTTTTGGTAAAATAAAATCCATAATTCAAAATTAAACTGGTTTGGTTTTACTGTACATCCAAACAGGGACCTTCCCGAAATAAACCAGTCTGGTATTATTGCACACCCAAACAGGGCCCTTCCCGTTTTTGTTATCTATTTGAAATATAACCCAACAGATTCAAATCTGTTTAAATTCAAAACCAACAGGTTTCATACCTGTTCAATTCAAAACCAAGAGCCACATTTACATTTATAAATAGGACCACCCTTATTTGATGTTTTACATTCATTACATCCAGAAATTTCGTATTTCACCTCGGCAAATTCTATTCTTCATTTTGCTGCATTTTCTTCATCTTGCTGCATTTTATTTCCGAAAGAAGTGTAAACACTTAGAGTGTTCGTAAGGCAAACAATTTGTAGTGCTGCTATTGTTTGTGGTAGATCATTTCATCCTGGGAGATAAATGTCCAAATTCTGAAAGCACCGGAGAGAGGACGAATTTGTCTTAAGGACACAGTGTCAAACACTAGACTTGATCAGATTATAATTCGAAGAAATTAAATCAAGTAAGTTATTTAATTTATTTTCAGTGTTAGTATTATTTATTTAAATCAGATTTTAATTTTGTTTTTGTAACAAAATAAAATCTGTTTTTATTTATTTATTTTTATTTCGAGTTTGATTTTTGTAATCAAACAAATTCTCTCATTTCCTTTATTTCTTTATATTCTGGTTGTTGTTTAGTACACAACAGAATTTAATTTATTTAAATTTAGTGAAGATTGTCCAACAATCTTAAGACAGATTAATTTTTGGTATCTTCATTGTATTTAATTTTCTGTAATTTCATGAGACATATTCTAGTTGGAAAAACAAATAGTGTTTATGCTATTTGACAGATAGTAGTAATATACTGTCTCTTTTATTTGACAACTAGTAGTAATATATTGGTGTCATTAACAATTGCAGAATATTAATTTGTGTTACAGAAAATTATTGTGGTATTTTATTTTTCTAGTTTTAGTAACAAGGAGAATAAAATTATTTTGTGTTATAATTTATTTTCTAGTTTTAGTAACTAGAAAATTAATTTGTGTTTTAATTTTTTCTGATTTTTGTAAATCAAAGATTATGGCTACTGCAACTGAAAATGCATCTGGTAGTGGTACTCCTATTGTTACACCAACATCGGTCCAAAACCATGTTCATGTACCAATCAATCATGGAGAAAAATCGGAAAAATTTAATAGTACCGAGTTTAAGAGATGGCAGCAGAAGATGCTGTTCTATCTTACAACTCTTAATTTGGCCCGATTTCTCCATGAAGAGGCTCCAACACTTAAAGAGGGTGAAAGTGATCGGCAAGTTGTTGCTGCTGTAGATGCTTGGAAACATTCAGATTTCCTGTGCAGAAACTACATCCTCAATGGCCTTGACAACATGCTGTATAATGTATACAGTCCTTTGAAGTCAGCAAAAGATTTATGAATTCTTTGGAGAAGAAATACAAGACAGAGGATGCCGGCACGAAGAAATTTGTCGTCGATAAATTTCTGAATTTTATTATGGTAGACTCCCAAATGGTAATATCTCAAGTTCAAAGTTTTCAGATAATTTTGCATGATATTCATTCAGAAGGTATGTCTCTTAGCGAGTCTTTCCAAGTCGCTGCTTTAGTGGAAAAATTACCATCGGCTTGGAAAGATTTCAAAAATTATTTAAAACATAAATGTAAAGAGATGACCATGGATGAACTTATAGTAAGACTAAGAATTGAGGAAGATAACCGAAAGGCTGAAAAGAGGAATGGGAAAAATTCCATTGAGTCCAAGGCTAATGTGGTTGAACAAGTTCATAAACCACATAACAAAAAGAGAAAGTTTACTGGAGATGGTCCTAAACAAGGTGATAGTAACAAGAAGTTCAAAGGAAAATGCTATAACTGTGGCAAGACATGACATTGAGCTTCTGACTGCCGCCGCCCTAAGAAGGATCATGGAAGTACAAGTAAGAAGACCACCAATCAGGCCAATGTAACAGAATTGGATTACATCTCTGACGGAGTGAATGACATCAACCTCTCTGTTGTGGTGTCTGAGGCTAACTTGG
Source organism: Camellia sinensis (assembly GCF_004153795.1). NCBI lineage: Eukaryota > Viridiplantae > Streptophyta > Magnoliopsida > Ericales > Theaceae > Camellia > Camellia sinensis. The sequence goes on from NW_021024683.1 coordinate 4,603,552, forward strand.
TTAGAAATCCCAAAGAGTGGTGGGTTGACACTAGAGCAACTCGTCACATATGTGCGGACAAGAAGATGTTCACTACCTACAATGAGACTGCAAATGGCGAGCAACTTTTTATGAAAAATTCTTCTACTTCTACTGTGGCTGGACAAGGGAAAGTGATCTTGAAGATGACATTAGGAAAAGAACTGACCCTCAACAACGTACTACATGTACCTGACATCCGGAAGAATTTAGTTTCTGGTTCTTTGTTAAGTAAAAATGGTTTTAGGCTTGTCTTTGAGTCTGATAAATTTATATTAACAAAGAGTGGTATGTATGTTGGTAAGGGATACATGAGTGATGGTCTCTTTAAGTTGAATGTAATGACAGTTGTACCGAAAGTTGCTATGAATAAGAATAACATATCTTTTGCTTATATTCTTGAGTCGAATTTATGGCATGGTAGATTATGACATGTGAATTTTGATGCTTTGCGTAGATTAATTGGTTTGGATTATATACCAAAGTTTGAAATTGATCCTAATCATAAATGTGAAGTTTGCGTAGAAGCGAAACTAACTAAGGCTCCATTTAAATCGGTTGAAAGGAAAACCGAATCTCTAGAATTAATTCATACTGATGTATGTGACTTAAAATTTATTCAAACTAGAGGAGGCAAGAAGTATTTTATAACTTTTATCGATGATTGCACAAGATATTGTTATGTTTATTTACTTAGAAGTAAAGATGAAGCCTTAGAAATGTTTAAACTCTACAAAACAGAAGTTGAAAATCAACTGGGTAAAACCATTAAAATGGTTAGAAGTGATAGGGGTGGTGAATATGATGCACCATTAAATGAATTTTGTGCACAACATGACATTATTCACCAAACTACAGCACCTTATTCTCCACAGCAAAATGGAATTGCTGAAAGGAAGAATAGAACCTTAAAAGAAATGATGAATGCCATGTTACTAAGTTCAGGCTTACCACAGAACTTGTGGGGGGAAGCAATATTGTCTCGAATTATGTTCTTAATAGAATACCCCACAAGAAAACCAAAAACATTCCTTATGAATTGTGGAAAGGTCGACCACTTTCCTACAAATACTTAAAGTTGTGGGGGTGTTTGGCAAAAGTTGAAGTTCCTGTTCCTAAAAAGACTAAGATTGGACCAAAAACAGTAAATTGTGTGTTTATTGGTTATGCTTAGAATAGTAGTGCATATCGGTTTTTGACTTATAAATCAGAAATACCTGATATAAATGTGAACACTATTATAGAGTCAAGGAATGCTATGTTTTTTGAACATGTCTTTCTTTACAAGAAATGACAGGAATTAAGTTCACAGAAAAGAACTTATGATTGTACACAAAGTTAAGAGACTAATGACAATCAAACACAAGAGACTAGTAATGGTCTCGACCAACAAGATTTAACTAATAATGAACCAAGACGAAGTAAAAGAGCGAGAACATCAAAATTCTTTGGTCCAGATTTTCTAACATACCTGTTAGAAAATGAACCTCAAAGCTTTAAGGCAGCAATGACAGGTCCTGAAGCACCTTTGTGGAAAGAGACTGTTAATAATGAAATTGAATCCATTATGCAAAATCATACTTGGGAATTGGTGGATCTTCCACCAGGTTCTAAACCTCTTGGATATAAATGGATATTCAAGAGAAAAATGAAAGCAGATGGTTCAATTGACAAGTATAAAGCAAGACTTGTTGTTAAAGGTTACAGACAAAAGGAAGGTCTGGACTATTTTGACACATATTCCCCTGTGACAAGAATAACATCCATTGCATTGGTTGTTATATATATATATATATAGATATTTTGTTATTGATCTGAAAAAAGAATTTGGTTTGTTGTTCTTTTGTTTATGAATTCATGCCATACTTGTTATATCTACCACTTAAATTACTAAAACATCTGACGGATATGCATTATCTCAATCTCATTATATTGAGAAAATTCTTGATAAATTTATCAAGGATGATTTGAATTTAGCTAGAACACCTGTAGACATCAGTCTTTATTTATCGAAAAATAAAGGTGATGCAGTGTCTCAGTTAAAATACTGCCAAATCATTGGAAGCCTAATGTACCTAATGAATTGTACTCGTCCTGATATAGCTTATGCTATCAGTAAATTGAGTATGTACGCTAGTAACCCCGGAGAAGACCATTGGAAAGCAATCATTCGGGTTCTTAGATATCTAAGATTCACCCGTGATCATGGTTTGAACTTTACTCAATATCCAACAGTACTGGAAGGTTATTGTGATGCAAATTGGATATCGGATACTAAAGATTCAAAATCCACAAGTGGATATGTCTTTACTCTGGGAGGCGTTGCTGTTTCTTGGAAATCCATGAAACAAACATGCATCGCACGATCCACAATGGAATCCGAGTTCATTGCTTTAGACAAAGCAGGAGAAGAAGCAGAATGGCTTCGTCACTTCTTAGAAGACATTCCAATGTGGCCAAAACCTGTGCCAGCTATTTGCATTCATTGTGATAGTCAATCTGCAATAGGCAGGGCACAGAATTATATATATAACGGTAAGTCACGACATATTCGTCGTCGACATAATACCGTTAGGCAGTTGTTGTCAAATGGAATAATCTCTATAGATTATACAAAATCTAAAGAGAATATTGTGGATTCGTTAACAAAAGGTTTGACAAAAGAGCTAGTGTATAGTTCATCAAAGGGGATGGGATTAAAGCCTATTACATAAGAGTCGTCGTAATGGTAACCCTACTTATATGACTGGAGAGCCCAAGAACTAAGTTCAAAAGGACAACTAAGTTATGTATGGCTCGTCAGAAATCACCAAGGGATTAAAATTCCCTACCCATTCTTATGGTGAGAGTGATATCTGCAACATATGTTGTATGTAGGGGTATAAGGATAAGCTTTGCTTTTAATGATTACTTATATCTTGATTGAGGCAGGAAATCAAGACGAGTATAAAGAGTTACTCACAATAAGAATCATCTATATGAGTGTCGAACTGAGGCCGGTTCTATGAGAATGAAAGACGCTAAATTCTCTAGAAACACTTATGAAAACCAGGAGCGTTCAAGGCCAAAATGAACACAACAGTGAGAACCACGATGTGTTAGAAGATATTTCGTGTGAAATCTATTGTTTTGGCTTACACAAACGGCTGAACAATTCAAGGCATCGCGTCCATTGGTTAACCAGTAAGTCCGATAGGTTATCACTAGGGAAGGTTCAAGGCCGAAAGCTACCTATCCTGATGCAAGATATTTTCGACTTATACTCTTTCGTTAAAGTCTGCATATTGTTGCATTTCTGTTGTCATCAAATTCCATTCATGTGGGGGATTGTTGGAAATGGTTATAAAATTCTGGGGTAAAACCAGAATTTTTTCCTAAGTTTGGTCTATTTTTTAGGTGGGTCCCGTGCATCGATTTACACGGGTCAAAGTGGTAACGCGTTCTATGCTGCGTTGTGATTCATGTGGTATATTTAGTTGCTTAAAACCATTACCGAGTGAATGAGAAATTGAAGCCAAAGTGTGCTCCATGGAAATGGAGTTTTGGTGGAAAAACCTTAAAGGTTTGAATAAGGCCTGTCCCACATTGATTTGGTGGGAAGTTTTGAAAGGTTTATAAGGCATAGGTTTGGTACTTGGGGTGTGCCCCAAGGGGTACCCAAGTGTTTTAGAGGGAGAGGTTATGGACAAAATGGGCTAGACCCATTGGACCCAAAAATCACCACACACACGCGCGCGCGCCACCGTCGTCCGGTCGGGCGGGCTGGGCTGGGCTTGTTCGGCCCAATACTAATCTAAATTTAATTTTATTTTTTGGTAAAATAAAATCCAGAATTCAAATTAAACTGATTTGGATTTTCTGTACATCCAAACAGGGCCCTTCCCGTTTTCAAACAGAAATAAACTAGTTTGGAATTAGTGCACACCCAAACAGGGCCCTTCCCATTTTTGCTATCTGTTTGAATTGTTAACAGATTCAAATCTGTTTGAATTCAAAACCAACAGGTATCATACCTGTTCAATTTAAAACCAAGAGCCACCTTTACATCTATAAATAGGACCACCCTCATTTGATGTTATTTTGATGTGACATATAATATTTGATACAAAAACTTACAACTCATAACCAAACATACAACTCAAAATTCTATTAAAACACATAAATTTTTTGTAAAAATTCAGAAATTATTTTTTCCGAATATATAAAAATTAACATATGTCAATTACAAAAAAAATAATAAAATAAATAAATAAATAAAATTTCACTGTTTCGATCAACCGGCCGACGACTGGTTAGGCCAAATTTAGAAATATTTTTTTAAAAATTACGCCTGAGACAGAATTTTTTGAAAAATTTTGAAAATGTAATTTAAGAATTCCTTCCAAACATGATATTTGGGGGCTTTTCCCAAAATAAGCCTCTTTTGCATTTTATTTCCCAAAAGTAAGTTATTTAATTTATTTTCAGTGTTATTATTATTTATTTAAATCAGATTTTAATTTTGTTTTTGTAACAAAATAAAATCTGTTTTTATTTATTTATTTTTATTTCGAGTTTGATTTTTGTAATCAAACAAATTCTCTCATTTCCTTTATTTCTTTATATTCTGGTTGTTTTTTAGTACACAACAGAATTTAATTTATTTAAATTTAGTAAAGATTGTCCAACAGTTTTGGTGTCCCAATAAATGTTCTGGCATTTCCTCATTTATGTACTACAATGGAGATCAATTGCAAATCTATGTTATATATATCATGTTGAATTGTCGTAAAAATATACTTACATAAATATTTTGATAAAAAAAAAGAAAAACTTTGCATATATAAATTTCACCAATCAGGTATGATAAAGAGCTCTAGCTGCAGCTCTTTTGAGTTGGCACTACAGCGTATAAGAGTTTTAGAGACTAATTTTTTTGATTTTTAAAAGTGAAAATTTTGTTGTAAAAGACATTTAAGGACCAATTTCTATTGTTGTGAGGATTGCCGCAAAAAAATCGTTCTAAAAAGTCAAAAATAAAGCTTTTAGCGACAAAATTTTAAAAATGTCACTAATAAATACACTTTTAAGGACAAAATAATTTGGTCTCAAAGTGATTTATTTTTTGAGACAAAAAATTTGGTCTCAAAAAGATAATAATTTATCACTAATGTTTAATTTTTATTGCTAAAAATATAATAATGACACTTTTTGCAAAAAAAAATATTTGGTCCTTAAAAAATATTTTTGTCCCTAAATTTTAATTTCTAAAACCTTATTTTTTTTTAGTGTGGCAATACACCTAAGAAAAAAAGAAAAAAAGAAAAAAAAGACAACATGAGAGGGTAATTTTTGGAAAAAATTGGGCCGAGCTGCGAGTTGGGCTTTGAGGCCCGAAACGCGAAGGACTGAGTAAAAAAGGCCGTAAAGGGTATTCCGGCCCAGGATAGATTGAAGGCATTCCGGCCCAAGCTGTTAGAGTTACTCCGGTCAAGAACGATAGATTTACTCCGGTTCTGAGGAGATGTTGACTCACTCCGGCCCAAGGAGGTGAGATTACTCCGGCTCAAGAAGAGATAGTTACTTCGGCCCAAAGAAGAGTAAAACTACTCCGGTCCAGAGACAACTCGGAGTAGGGCCGGTCTTAGAGTTAGTCCGGTCGCAGTATGTTCTGAGAAGGCCGGTTTCGGAGTCAGTCCGGTCGTGACTTGCAATGGTTAGGTCGGTCAGAACTTGTTACTTGGAAGTTTGATCTAAGTACGTCAAGGTTGAACAGAACAGCCGAAGTAATGAGTTGGAGGAGAAGACCGAGCTAAGGATAGTTCGGCCCTCTGTGGCTCGGTATAGCCAATTTTACTTCGGTCAAATGGAAGTTCGGCCATAAAGAAAACCATCCCACTTGGTTTAAGCAGTGGGGGAGGGTGTAAAAGGATAAGCATTATCCTTAGAAGAATGAATCCTAGGAGGACTCTGCATGGAGAAGTACAAGTCCTACTAGGATTGTGCCACGGGAAACTTATAAAAGCTCACAAGCATCACCTTGGAGGAGGTAATTGAACACAATCTTTCTGAGAACTTAGAGCTTTGTCTATTTGTCAAGTTTTCTGACTTAGGCATCGGAGAGGTTTCCGGCACACACCCGCCGGCTAGCTCACGACTGCCAAATCAAGGCTTCCACTCTTGGAATACAAATCTACAAGAGCATTATTCACCACCACATCCACAATCAGATTGGTTTTGTTCACGTAACCATGTATTGACATGCCAAGATCAAAAGCTCCAATATCAGCACAACCCGAGAGGACAGCAACAATTGTAACAGCAGTTGGGTAATCTTCTTCGCCATCTGCTCTCATCATCTCCCGAAACAATTCCAGTGCCCGAATTGGGGAGTCCCCATTGACGTAGCCCACAATCATAGCAGTCCAAGAAATAACATTCCTATGCGGCATTATATCAAACAAGTGGCGAGCATGTTCAAGATCGTTGCACTTGACATAACCACTAAGCAGGCTGGTCCAAGAAGCAACATCTTTGATTTCCATTGCTTCAAACACCGTTTGAGCTGATTGAATTCGCTTGTTTCGGCTGTACATGTCGATCAGGGCATTACCCAAAATGGGTGGTTCAGACCCACCCCAGAATTCAAACCTGAAGGCCATGGCATGAACTATCTTGCCACTGTTGAGGTCTCCCATACGGCCACAAGCGGAGAGAGCAGCGACCATGGAAAAGCCATCAGGTTTGAGACCAGAGAGGACCAAATGGGAGAAGACAGAGAAGGCATTGGTGGGAAGTTGAAGGTGGAGGTAGATGGAGATGAGGCAAGTCAAGGACACAACGTCTGGATTTTGAATGTGAGAGAAGACAGTGTGGGCTAGGAGTGGTTGGCCTAGTTTTAAGTAGGAGTTGAGCAATTTGCAGGTGAAGTGTTGGTGGTGATTGTAGATGCCGAGTATGATGGATTGGCCATGGATTTGCTTCAGCTTCAACAGGCTTTGACAAGATTTATGTAGTACATGTCCCAAGCTTTTATGGTTCATTGTTTGTCGTCTCTGTTACATTGCTTGTGTTGTGAGCATCATCAGCATGGCCATGGTGTCCTTTAGATATCCAACATATCTAGCTCATTTTCAGCTTAGGCACACAATTTTTGCGAGTTGAATTTAGCCTGTGTTTGGCGAGGGTTTTTTCAGGTTTTTTTTGATTATTTTAGCCACAAAAAATAAAATAGGCTATTTTAGCCATAACAAACAAAACATCACATTCAACCTATAATCATTACATTTTTCTCTCACAAAAAAGTCAAAAAAGCCAAAAAGCCAAAAAGCC
>NW_021024683.1:4618793-4633456 GCF_004153795.1 Camellia sinensis
AGTTACTGAATTTGTATAATGGTTTGAGAGGTTGATTTATGGCTACAGTGTGCACAAGTTGGTGTTCCCCAACATCAATCTTGCTATGGCTATGCTTGTTGCACTACAAAAAATTACACTTTTGGCGACTAAATTTTTAGTCGCCAAAAGTCAGATTTTTAGTTGCCGAAGCGTTTTCCCGACTAAATAGTTTGGTCGCCGTCTTGGTCGCGGAAAGATCGTCGGGGAAGGTATTGGGGACTAAAAAATATTTAGTCGCCGAAAGTCCTAAATTGGCTACTAAACAATTAGTTGCCAAAAGGAATGGTATTGGCGACTAATTTTCTTTAGTCGCCGAAAGTAAGTGATTGGAAGTTTTCAATAAATGTGTTTTTTTTTTGTTTTAGCGACTAAAATATTTAGTCGCTAAAATCATGACTCCTTTTTTGCTACCAATTTTTTGATCGCTAAAATCTTGGTACTCCTTTTCGGCTACTAATTTTTTAGTCGCCAAAAATTTCTTCTTTTTTTGGCTGCTAACTATTTAGTAGCCAATAAGTTCTCTTTTTATTTTTTGGCTACTAAATGTTTAGTCGCCAAAAGCAATTTATTAATTTTTTTAAAATGCATAAATTGAATATTTTTAATTAATTTGTAAATTATATGCAGTCCATTATCAATGCAACCTGTAACCTGTAAATATACAGAATAATACATCTATCAATTATCATCTAAATCCATTATAAATAATATTACTCATTTCATTATCATATAAATCTACATCAACACCAACCAAGTATAATCTATCTAAATTAAATATTACATACAAAAACAATGGATTTCCAAAAGTCTGTTCAAAAATTTTTCAACCCGAACTTTACAGATGCGGCCTATAGCCTATTCAAAAGTCCGGTAGGCCTCTGAGTCCATTGACATGATTAATTCACATCCATACTCAAATTGGAACCGAGTTAAATGCATATCCTACATGTGCCACAAATATACTCAAAGTATTCATAGTTGCAATTTCATTCTTCTAAACTTCATAAAAAATCTGTCATTAAATCCACTGTTTCTTAAATCTTTGTAATTTGCAGAACATGTACTTTATGTTGGTAGTTTAAACCTACTATGAATCTGTAATGTACATGTGTTCACATATTTTTTAAGTTATATATATTATATCTTAAATAGAGTGAAAATGAACCCTATTATTCAACAAAACATGAGTCTGCACTGGCAAATTCATGAATCCACTATAACATTAGCCCAAACATAACTTGCTCTTTAGAAAACCCACATTTGCACTTGAAATTGAGAATTTCATTGCAATTTACTCTTCATCCCTTCCATAAGTGCTATGTAACATAATCAATTAAGAACGTATAATTTATCAAATCAGACATCGACTTAAATTTGCAATTGGTTTTTACAAAGTTAACAAGATTCAAAAAAGTCTAGAAATAAACAATTAAAACTAACCAAAATTATCACAAGGTTCCATTTCATCATCACGAGAGTTAATGTCCATTCATGGCTAAGGCTTTTTTGCAACGCCCAATACATGTTTATGTACCCATCAAATTATGAAGTTTATATAATGAACACTGCTTGATAGTTGCACATAAAGAATAGGTGATCCTAATAACGGAGGTAAAGTGAATATATACATGGACATACAGTGGCTGCCATCAATTCATGGACATACTTTTGGAACTAAGAAAAAATAAAGAAGCAAGTCATGTATTTCTACATGTGAAAGGAATGGAACAAACCTGTTTAGCCATGCTACAAGCTTTCTCTAATGCATTTAGAATCTCATAGTAGAAAACCGAGAAGTGAGTTCAGGCCCCAACCTTATAGGTTGAGTTGGAGCAAGATCAGCAACCGTAATATCCTTCACAGTTTGACCAATTAAAAACTAAAAAAATAAAAAATTGTCAATAGCAATTCTTAGGTATATTAATGAGTAGCACATAGAATCATCATCAATGAATGCTATTTTACAAATATGCATAGGTCTCAGATTTAACTCTCCTTAGGTTCTAATAAACTCTTTGAAGTCACATTTTAGAAACCCTAAAATGTCCTTCAACCAATCAGAAAAGGGGGAAACAGAGTAGAATGTCCTTCAACCAAACCCATTTTAGAAATCAACATGAAATTTAACTGAATCAAGCATATAGAACCCTAAAGCAAGAATCAGAAAGGGGGGAAATAGAGGAAGGGGGAGAGAGAGAGAGAGAGAGACACACACACACACACACACGCACACACACACATAGAGAAAGATATAGACAGAGAGAGACTGTGAGTGAGAGAGCTGGAGAGAAAGAAAGAGAGACATGGACAAACTGAGAGTGAACGCGTGCCCTCGCGCGCGCGAGAGAGAGAGAACCTGTGATCTGTGGCTGTGGTGGTGGTGATTTGCAGCGGTGGCGGTGGTGGTGGCTATGGCCATGGCGATGTCCTCCGTACGGTGGGCTGCAGTGAGGTGATTCTCAGTGAGGTTTGGTGAAGGACAGTTTGTGTATGTGAGAGATTTGAATGTTGTTTTCTGTAACAGAGAAAGGGGCGGGCAAAATGAATTTGGTATTTGGCGCTCTAAAAACTGTTTTGGCTCTAAAAACTTTGAACCTTGCCGACTAATTTTATTGTTTAGTCGGCAAATGAACGCTTATTGGCGACTAATTTTCCTTTTGGTCGGAAAAAAGTAACATTTGTCCACAAAATCTTTTGGTCGCCAAAGAGTAACCATAAAAATATGCCATTTTTTAGTGACTAACATTTCTTTTGTCGGCAACAAATAATATACGACGACTAAAAAAGGATTCAGTAGCCTAAAATTTAGACAAACAGCGACCAATATACTTTTTAGTCGCCAAAAGTAACATTTTGCCAACTAAAAATAAATTTAGTTGCCAATAAGTAATATTTCTCGACTAAAAAATTTCAGTAGCTACATCCTAAACCATTGCCGACCAATATTTTTTTTAGTCGCCAAAAGTGATATTTTTGGCGACTAAATTTCTTTTAGTCTCCAAATTTCGTCGCCAAAAATGAAAATTCTTGTAGTGTAATAATAAGAAGATAATAATAATTTTTGAATTAATATCAAGTACAAAAACTTAAATAAATTATTATAAAAGTATTTCACATAAAATTTTACAATTAATTTAAAGTAAAATCGAAAAGAAAGTATTGCGTGTAACTAGTGTATCATTGACAATGTAAAAAAGTCATATATTTAAGTTTTAATATAAATTATGTAATGGTAAGATAAATCAATTTTTTTCAAAATTTGAGTAAAAATTTCATATAATAGTGATATCACGTCGTTATTGACATATGATATCACCAACCAATAGTAAAATAACAAATGAAGGGTGAACTCTGCATGCAAATATAACTAATACTCTAGTAATTTTTACATATATATAGTGAGATTAATTATATTTGCATATCAATAATGATAGATATTATCTTTATATTGAGATTTTTTCATAAAATTTTCATACATAAAAATATAATTTGTTGTAGTCACTTCATTTTCAATAAAACAATCATTACTATTTCATAAATTTAAAAATGCCCTTGACATTTTATTCTAAATATTATTTTTGTTTACAATTTTATTATATACATATGTAAAAAAAAATAAAATAAATAAATTTGCAAAAGAGGGCATGTGCCCCCAGTCCCTTCATAGCTTCGCCACTGATTGAGAAGGAGTTTTGAAAAATTATTACATAATAGTGAAAAGTATATGATTTTAATTTTTAATATTTATAAAATTTATTTTTTTTCTGACACATCACTTGTTTGTAATTCTTTATTTATTTATTTTTTATATTTTTAAAAACTCATACTTCAACATTGAATCCCCATCTTTCACAGCTCTACAAATTGAGTCAGGATTTCCTAGAGTGATTTTTATTATAAAAAATGAGTCAGACCCCCTTTGTGGAGGTTTGTCTGTGGAGATTTTTACTTATGACATTTGTAGTGATAATATGGAACACACCCTCAAACCATAGCATTACCCCCAATTAACAAAATTTAAATTTAAATTAATTGTATAATTTTTGTAGAATTATTCAATACAATAATGTGTGAGTGGTAATTTTGATATCATATGAGGCATTTTCATGAGAAGTTGTTTTAAAGTGATTAGTCAAAGCCAACTAATTCATTTTGTATGTATTTTTTATTAGGTAAAATTTATTTTATCTCATTATGATTTGCGCCCGAATTACTTTACTTCCTATGATTCAAATATATAGTCAGAAATTTTGTTTTGAACCAAAGTATAACTGTTAACACCGTTAACTATATATGTGAAATTAGTAGTTGCACCATGCAATACACGTGCTATTTTTTTTTTCAAAAAATATCTGATGATACAATGTGTTATAAAAGAACAATATTAATTTTAATAATTAAAATTAAAATTAAAATTAAAATGTGATTTTAATTATTTATTTTGATAATATTGGCACTATCTTTCTATAAAATTGTTACTTGAATACTTATATAGATTTATTTTAGTTAAATTATTTGTGTAATATGATAATTTTAGTTCTATCGTATTATAAAAATGTAATTGTCATATAATAATTATATATGATATATATTAAATTATAAAATAGTAAAATAAATACTCATTTTGATATTAAAAATAATAGTTAAATTAGAAGAAAAATTAGTAACATAAAATAAAAAGTAATTCTAACTATTTAATTTTCTTTTATATTCATTTGAAAAATAAAAAATGTAGAAATAGAAATTTATTAAAAAATTAAATATAAATATGTTATAGCTGAATTATCATATAATTATTTTATATGATATATATATATATATATATTAAATTATAAGATTATAAAATAAATACTCTTAATTAAATTAAAATATCAACTATAAAAAAGAAATTCAACAACGACTAATTAAGAAAGAATCACATAATAACATCTAAACCAAAATAAATAAATAATGAAAACGTCCAAACGATAAATACATCTGAGTATTTGAAGTGATTAATCATCAGTAATATGATATCAAAATATAAAAGAACTTACTATTTAACAATTGAAAAAGTAACTCAAATAATAAATCTAAACTTTAGAGGTTCCTCGAGAGTGTCATTATTGTGTAGATTTTTTCTCCCGTGAGTTGTGATTATATAAAATAATATAGAAAATAAAGTATAATTTTATATATAGAATCACTATAAAATTTAAATAACAAATCCATAATATAGAATTGGTATTGGGTATAGAATAATGCATGGGAAAATAAGAAAGAAAGAAAAAAGCATTAAAAAAATATATTAATACACTTGAAAGAAATTAAGAAGAAAAACGTGAAACGCAAAATTAGTATTGAGTTTGTGAATTATCTCAATTTATCAAAAAAAATATATGAAAAAGAAATATTTGTCAAATAAAATTTATATAAAATAGGTAAAATTAGCATAATTTAAATTAAGTTTGAATTTGTGTAGAACTCTATATATAATTAAAAAAATACATGCTGATGTGACTTTCTTAGAAAAAAGTAAGCCCTTATAATATGGTACCTATGCATAAAAAAAATACTACTTTGGATTTGTGGATTATCTCAATTTATCATGAAAAATATATGAAAAAGAAATATTTGTCAAATAGAATCCATAAAAAATAGATAAAGTTAACATAATTTAAATTAAGTTTGAATTTTTGTAGAATTCTATATGTAATTAAGAAAATATATGTTGATATGGCTCACTTATAAAGAAAGTACGCCCTTATAATAGGCCACCTAAAAATAGAAAAAATACTATTTTTAATAGTATATATATGATGAAAAATGCATGTTGATCTGGGTTATTTTATTTTATTTTTATTTTTTATTATTATTAAAAAAAGTGAGTTTTTAAAATGCGTCACATAAAAAAGAAAAAAACGTTAAATATATATATATGATTTAGTCCAAACCTTGCATTCCAAACAAGAGAGAATTCTATTATTCACCCCTCATATCATATGCACCATTAGTTACGTTATCTTCTTTTTTAGTTATGACCAATTTTTTTCTTTAATTATGACATTATTTTGTGATTTTGATTATGACTTTTTTGTGTTTGGTTATAATTTTTTAAATTTTTTTTTTAGTTATAACTCAAAAAATATGAAATTATGCCATTTTTTTAGTCATATCATTTATATAAAGGCAAATTACACTTTACCCCCCTCAACTAGAGGTGAGTAACTGAACCAAAAAAATCCAGAATTTGAACCGACTTAATCTAATTCGGCAAGTTTGGTTTGATTTCTAATCTGCGGTTCTGGATTGGTTTGAAAAATTAGCAATCCGTTGTTTACGAATCAATTCCGAATTATGATATATGGTTCCAAATTAAATCCGATCCGGACCATTTACTATCCTACCCTACCATTATACCATACACCCTATTACATACAATCCCAATCTTTTATATATAAAACCCAAATAAGGAACCCTTTGGAGAAAAGAAAGAGGCACTGCTCTCAAAGGACTACCACTAACTATCAATAATAAATTTATTAATATTACAAATTGATTTGGGTTGCTGTCGCTCTTGTGTTGTGCTGCTGTTTTTGTTACTTTTTTTTTTTTATTATAAATTATTTAGCATAATTTTGTAACTATTATCGTCATAACAAAATGTTTGTTAAATGAGAGTTATATTTGCTTATGTTGAACTTATATTTATTTGTTAGATGATGAATTCATATTTTGTTACATGATGAATGTTTTTAGAACAATGTTACATGATTTTTATTGTGTGAAATCGTGATTTCAAACCGAACCGATTCGTATTTAAATAGTTTAGTTTAGATTGATTCCATTGTTTAAATAGTTTGAATTGGTATTAATTTTTATGAAACCGTAATTCACATATTAGTTCTAGTTTCATCCCAAACCAGTCTGATCCGGACCATACTCACTCCTACTCTCAACAATTAATATTTTGCACTTTACCCCCTTAAACAAAAAATTGATACGATGTACCCTTTTTATCTTCTGAAGATTTTTAATCTAATCTTTATGTCTCAATTCTATTAACAAAACAGGCTAAAAAATGTGCATGTAATTTACATATGTCATATTTATGATGAAAATGCTCTTAAAGATTTGTTATAAATATGACATGTATACATTATATGTACTTTTTTCGCTTATTTTGTTTACATAATAAAGACATAAAGATTAGATTGAAAAACTTTTAAAAGATGCAAGGGTAGATAATAAAAAGAATGATAATTGAGGGGATAAAGTGTAATTTGCCCTTTATATAATGATGATTTTAATTATTTATTTCAAAAATGCTAGAATTTTCATATAAATTACCAAAATTCTATCAAATACTCACACAGATATAAGATCCACACTATGTGAAGCTCACACAGATCTCACGCTCGTGTAAATATTTGATAATTTATTCAAGATGACTAAGCAGTACTCCTCTAAATAAATATATATGGAGGGCTTGTGTCACGTGATACACACGTGGAATGCTGGCTTGATTTGAGGGGTGGGGCTTGGGTTTGTTTAGGGCGAATGTGGCCGGCCCAACCCAAGATTTAATTTCCTTTTTCGAATTGGTTTATTACTGCGTTTGGGCCTATGGCTTTTTTATGAGTCTACTCGGTTCTATTCTAAACCATTACTAACGGAATTCTATTTGAATCCAAAATATATTTCAATACGTTTAATTTAAATTTATAAATTTCAATTTTTATTATATCTTAATATGAATTTATTAATAAAAATAATACATATTAAATTTTAAATTAATTTTTTTTTATGATATAAATCTCTATCTTTTTTTTCAAGAAATTTCTTTTGTCCTTCTTTTTTCCAAAACTCTAATACATCTTACCAAAACTCACCATCATCATCAAAATCATTGATTTTTATTATTTTAAAACCCTAAACCCTAGAAGAAAGTTTGAATAAAATCAAATAATAGATGAGAGTAATAATCCAAATAATTTTTTGACGCAACTCATCAAAAAAGAGGTAAGTATTCATATAAAGGAGTTTCACAATTTTTGTAGAGCAATTATTTTCTATATCGTTTTTTTGACAAAAAGTAAAGGACTCAGTAGTTAGATTAACAATAACATATTATTGGAGTTGTTCTTATTTTGTCATTTAAATAGTACATTGTTTGAGAACTACTATTTCTTGTTAGTGTATGATGCTCATGTGCTTATAAATTTAGTTTTTACTTTTCCACGAGTATTCTTATGAATAATTTATAATGTAATTTATTTATTTATTTGTATTGAAAAGTTTTATAATGCTTATGTAAAAGTTTAATTTTTTTTTGTATTTATAATCCTTATGTGCTTTTGTGCTTATAAGTTTGATTTTTTTTTATACTATATTTGAGAATTATTTTATGTATTGAAATTTTTTGAAATAATTTGGTTTTTTTAGTTTGTTTATTATTTATTATTTGGTTTACCTTGAGGATAATTTGAAAAAAATAATAAAGTGTAATGAGAGTAACATAAAATTTTAAATAATTAAATAGGATATACATAGAAATTGTGAGTACTTAATAATTTTTTGAGTATAAATAGAATCTCCCATTACTAAATTAGGAGAAATCTTATTTATATTTAAGTGAGTTCAATTTCTTAGCATATATTATTAAATTGTTTAAGATTATAATTTCTTTTCAGCACATCTTATTTTTTTCCTCAAATTATCCTGCGAGATACACCCAAATAAAACAAGGACATTCGGTCCATAAATTCAAATCTCAATTTTATTTTATCAAAATCTAAGAGTTGAAATATTTTAACTAAAAGGATAAATCTTAGCAAAATGTCTAAAATATCCTTATATATATATATATATATCATGAGATTTTTATTGATAAATCCATTCTAGAGTTGTTATAACCCATTAGGTCCACAAAAGAATATGATAACCTGATTAGTCCCATAAACTTTTATTTTTATTCCATAAGGTCCATTTTCCTAATTTAACATATTTTACTGGACTATTTTGCCCCCATATATATATATGTATGTGTACAGTGTTATACGCATTTACATATTATGTGCCTGTTTATGTGGCTGTTTCCTCGGTGATTCAGTTTGGCAGTTTCCATTTTACGTTTCTCTTCGTCAATCCAATTCCAAGAGATACGTTTATGTTTTGCATACTCGTTCGAAGGATTGGTGGTGCTAGGGTTTCATTGTTGGTGTTCTAGTCTGGTTCTGGTTCTGTGGTTTGCGAGTGAAGATGACGAAGAGGTAGCTGTTCGGCTGTCACATTTTCCGAGCTTTAAGTAGTTCGAATCAGTTGTGTTCGACTTTCTGGAGGATTGTAGGATTGCATGGTTAAGGTTAGTATCAATTTGATTGTGAATAAATGTTCAGTTCATTTGCATGATGAAGCAGATGCTCTGTTTTTGGATTGATGTGAATTGGATGCGCTGGCTTTTCAATTATATGCTTCTTACGTCGTCCTGTGGAGGGGAGTACATTCATATTATGTGAAGAACAGTGTTAGTTCTCATTTTAGTTAGTTGTATGCGTCATGAGGATCTGTGTATATGATTTGATTATCAGTATATATGGCAATGTGAATGTTGACATTTTGTTAATGTGGATTATGTGAAGAATATGGATGTTCTCATTTGAAATTGATGTTTGCTGAATGAGGCTCTGTGTGTGTCATATAATTTAGAGGGGCCATTTCCCTAAATAAGCCAAAATAATAAAAGAATTCCCAAACTAAGCCTAGTTTTGAAAGATTTCCCAAACTAAGCTAACTCGCGGTTCACAATCGCGAGTTCAAGACTTTTCCACCCCCGTCGCCTGAAACCTATGAAGGTTGAAACTCGCTGTTAGGAAAAGCGAGTTTGATTAAGAACTCGCTATTAGAAAACGCGAGTTTGATTAAACTTCTTTCCTTTGAAATCGCTATTTGCAAGCACGATTTCATGTTGAAATCGCCTTTTCAAAACACGAGTTCATCAAAAAATAGAATTCTTCTGAACTCGCTGTTCATAACCACGAGTTTAGCCCAAATATTTTTTTTTTAAGTGAAATCGTGGTTCACAACCACGATTTTAGAACTTCTATTTAAACCCCCCCAGCCCCGTGTTTTCCATTCACGATTTCACTTCTCCTCTCCGCTGCTGTCTCTCTCTCGCTCTTCACTCTCTGTTCTCTCTCTCTCTGGAGCTCGCTGCTCTCTCTCTCTCTCTCTCTGGAGCTCCCTCTGATTGATTCAGTACTGTCTCTCTCTCGATAAAAGCATTAATAACATTAAAACAAATAATTTATATGATGAAAGAAAAGACACAAGAGAAGTTTTAAAATGGTTGAATTATTAAAAACATGTCTTAAAGTTGAAGTCAGTGGCTCCTTAACTATTTATTATCCTAGACTCATTTTGTTAAATTATAGCTTGCATTAAACGCTCAAGGACTTCTTGCAACTTGCACAATGTTTAATATCATATTATGCTAAAACTTCTTCAAATCAGCAAGTCTTGGCAAGTTAGCAAAGCCAACGAGGATGTGTTTGAAGTTCATTCGATACGATCTGTTACATTTGATGTTGCGAGGCGTACATGTTCATGCTTCAAATGGCAAATCAACGGATTCCCGTGGGTGTCGAGTACCATGTCTGAAATTGTGAGGGACAAGCCGTTGACTCGGCCGTGTGATGTTGTTACTATTTTGAAGAGGGATTATGGGCTAGATGTGAGTTACCATGTTGTATGGTTGGCTGTGGAGAAAGCAAAGGCTAGTATTCATGGAGATCACTCATTATCGTTTGACCAGCTGCGGTGGTATTCGGATGCGGTGATGCGGTACAATCCGGGGAGTTATGTCAATATTGACTATGATGCGAGTAGTCAACAGTTTCGTCGTTTCTTTGTGTCATTCGCTGCGTGTATTTCTGGGTTCAATTCTTGTCGGCCTTTATTATTCTTGGATGGAACATTCCTCAAAGGAAAGTACAAAGGTCAGCTACTGGCGGCAACGGCAAAAGACGGAAACAATGGTTAGTAATTTTTTTACCTCTATATTCATGTCAATATTCACATTGACATGCATAGTATGGACAAATGAGTGATGGAGAAATTATAAGTACTGTGAACATTGACATTAGTATGCACTGATGTGAATGTTCACATCTGTGTCTGCTGATGCCTGTAATGTGAACATTCACATTATTTTACATTGATCCATTCACAGTATTGTACATCTGTGCCTGCTAATGATAGTTATGTGAACATTCACATTCACATCAGTGTATACTACTGTCAGTTGATCCGTTAATGAACATTACTGTGAATGGTCATATTATCAGTTGCTGAACAATCAAAAATGAATTATTGATGGGCGTTAATGTGAATGTTCACATTATCAATTGCTGAACATTCACATGACCTGTTTCGTTTATATTGTTTTCTATTCATTTTGGAATACTGTGAACAGTTGTGTATTGGTGTTGTGTTGTAGGTCTGTTTCCTGTTGCATTTGCGGTTGTTGATTCGGAGACCACGGCGAATTGGTCGTGGTTCTTGCATGAACTTGGGAAGGTTGTTGATGGTAACCGGCAGATTACTTTTATTTCGGATCGTAATCTTGGCCTGTTAGAAGCTATGCCGAAGGTGTTCCCATCGGCTCATCACGGTTATTGCTTACAACACTTGAAGAGCAATTTAAGAGACTGGATGAAAGGAATTGATAATGGCTTCAGGGATCACCTAGTAAGTAGTTTGGGTGATTGTGCTTATGAGCCAACTGTGGTAGGGTTCCATGAAAAGCTTGCAAAATTAAAAGAGGAGGGTAAACAACGATCACATGATTTCTTCAAGGACTTGGCACCTGAGCACTGGGCAAATTCATACTTCAGGTAATAACAGTTTCATAAACTGCTCCATTGGGCAAGTCAAAATGGTAGCGATGTGAATTATCAGTTACGATTTGTAAAAATCTTCCAATTGCGTTTCACGTTCAATGTCAGTGATGTGAATGTTCACATCTGATAGCAATGAATCATTTGAATGATGTGAATGTTCAAACAAGTTGTCATATTTTGCTGTTGTTAACATTCACATCATTCTGTCATTTAAGTTGATGTTAGTGTTCATATCTGTGCATCGTGTAAGTTGATGTTAATGTCCACTGCGAATGGTGTTAATGTTCACATCAGTCAACGTGAGTGTTCAAACCTGTTAACTTTCGGGGTGTAAAATGTTTGTGATATTGTGCAGGGGCATGCGTTATGGGGAGATGACTTCCAATGCGGCGGAGTCATTTAATAACTGGATTAAAGAAGCGCGTAATCTTCCTATCACTCAAATGGTGGACACAATTCGTACTCAGTTGATGCGGCAAATGTCTGCACGGCGTGACCAAGCAAACAAATGGAATGAGCTTATTTGTCCTACATTTGAAACAAGGCTTATGGATTCGTTCAATCACAGCAGGTCTTGGCAAGTTAGCAAAGCCAATGAGACTGTGTTTGAAGTACATTCGATACCATCTGTCACTGTTAATGTTGCGAGGAGTACATGTTCGTGCTTCAAATGGCAAATTAACGGATTCCCATGTGACCATGCTGTTGTTGCCATTCAGAAGAGCCGCTACAATCTCAATGATTTGTGTGGAACATTACTTTCATGTACAGACATATCGTGGAGCGTATTCGGGTGCCATATTCCCATACCATCGGTGGAGAAGCCGTCTTTTGATCCATGGACTTCACTATATACCCGCCAACTGTGAAAAGACCACCCGGAAGGCCGAAAAAAGAATAGGATCCCATCAAGGGGTGAGAAACTTAAGCAAATAAGGTGCGGGAGATGTGATAAACTGGGGCCATAATCGGAAGTCATGCAAGGAGCCGATATAGGATGTACAATTTTTCATTTTAACGTTGTGTTTTACATTGGATTCTTATATTCAATTTGTGCCTTTTCATTTTCTTTTCCTGTACGAAACTGATTTTTTTGTTAAAGTTGTAATGATAAATACATGATGTGGACATTCACACTTACGTAAAACGAATCATATATGTGAAAACTTGCACATGGGTTGGACGTTTTTACCTTTATTGTTGTCAATGTTGACATGAATACAAGATGTCATGTGAACTTTCACATTCATGAAGATTGACATGGTGATGAAACATGTACAACTGTCATGAATGTAAAGAAATGTGAATATTCACACCTGTTCATGTTACCGTAAATGATGTCATGCAAACAATGTGTACATTCCTGCACAAGGTATGTGTGTTACATTGAAAACTAGTTCCACAAATCGCATCAATATGCTCATCAAAACACGGCATTATGAATATCATAAAGTGATTATGAACATTCACATCAGTGTTGAAACAGTGAACAGTCATAGCTGTAAACGTTAGTGCATATGAATATCGTAAGTGAACTAAACATTAGTGCATATGCATTTGGAATATCATAAGTGAATGCTCATCACAACACGGCATTATGATATCGTACGTGAGTGAGAACATTCACATCAGTGTTTACAATTGCTATGAGCAACCACAAATGTGAATGTTCACACATGTGTATGTCATCCATACTGATGTCACGTAGACCAAGTGTACATTCTGCACAAGGTATGTGTGTTACATTGAAAACTGGTTCCACAAATCGCATCAAATATGCTCATTCAAAACACGGCATTATGAATATCATAAGTGATTATGAACATTCACATCAGTGTTGAAACTGTGAACAGTCATAGCTGTAAACATTAGTGCATATGAATATCGTAAGTGAATGTAAACATTAGTGCATATGCATTTGAAATATCATAAGTGAATGCTCATCACAAACACGGCATTATGAATATCGTACGTGAGTGTGAACATTCACATCAGTGTTTACAATTGCTATGAGCAACCACAAAATGGTGAGATGTTCACACATGTGTATGTGATCCATACTGATGTCACGTAGACCAAGTGTACACTCTGCACAAAGTATGTGTACTTAACAACAGTCAGGTTCAAACATTTGCAGAATTTTTCTCACAACAACACAGCAGTATGCATATCGTACGGGACTGTAAACATTCACATTAGCGGTACAATTGTGGGCATCCACATATGTAAAACATAACAACACCAAAAGTAGTTCAAAATTCGCAGCTGCCTTTTCCTATTAACAGATGTTGTATCACTGTTTTACAATCAGTTTGCTGTGTCAAAATATCAACGCTTTCCATATTAACATTCAAATCGACTGTTGGTTAGTTCGTAGGTGGACACCGCCCCACCTATAGGTTTTAAGGAAGCTCTGATTTTCTTATAATTCAAAAAACTATGCACTAACAATCTCGTAGTCCACACCATTCTGCATACTGAGGCTGCCACAATTTCTTCATGATATACGTGCCGCCGCATGATGTAACATACTGCAGGTCCGCAGTCCACTCTGTAAATGTGAAATGGTTTTGATTAGCAGTTGCAAAAGATATTTGCATAATGGTTGTTGGAGGATTTGAAAAAAAATTTAGTGAGGCTTACGAGTCATCGCCTTGTTGAGGACAGACATCAACACTTTTGGTTGGTTGTGCTGGATTTTGGCCTGCTAACTTAGTGTTGTAGCCTGGTGATGACTCGCCATACGGTCACAAGCATGCTCTA
>NW_021024684.1:0-44730 GCF_004153795.1 Camellia sinensis
TATGTTATATGTATGTATTAGGTCAGGTTTTGCTGAACCAAAACAAAGGAGGAGGATGACTTCCTTATATAGGCAATACTAAGCTTCCACGACAAGCTTCAAAGGGTCAAAGGGGTTTAAAGGGGAGGTCAAGGCTTATTGGAGAAGCTAGGATAGCTGGTAGGCTTCTTGAGGAAGCCAAGATAAGGGGTCAAGGCTTCCTAGGCTTCCTCAAGAAGCCTTGAGCAAAGGGTGCAAGAAAAGGGGCCAAAGGGTGTGCAAAGGCTCAAAATAGCCACATATATGCACGTGGAGTAGGGTCTGTGCATCCCAGCTGGCACAGCTGGGATGCACCAGGCTTGGAGGGTGCAAATGGTGCAAACCGGCCAGAAAATTTGGTCGTCGGCCAAAATAAAGTGCCGGTCGGCATAATATTTTGCCGGTCGGAAAAATAGATTGCCGATAGATGATGCCAAGGTCAAAAAAATTCCAGTGGCTGTCCAAATTGAAGCCCCGGAAGTTAGCTTTCCAATGGCGCAAACCTTGCATTAAAATTCCTTCTGTGCAAAAATTTATGCCCTTTTCCGTGAAGCCGCGCAGATTCGATCCAACCGGGATGATGCCCGACTTCAACTGATCATATCTCCCCCACCCGGACTTGGCTCTAGGAGATTCTTGAGTGCAAAATGAAGCCCCAAAAGTAAGCTTTTCAACGGTGGTGGCCTCATAGCTAAACCCCAAGTGTACAGATAGATAAGCCCGATTCAGCGAGGGCTGCTCGACTCGCTTCTACCCGGATTCATGCCGAACTTCTCCCAAACTAGTTTTCTCCTCTCCTTTCCTCTCTTCTTCAACACCAAAACCCTAAACAAAGTGTTTTGAAAGATTTGCCTCTCTTCTAGCCGAAGAAACTGATTCTTTGCCCTGCACATCTCTCAACACCGAGCAAACCATCAGTAGTGCCCAAGTCTTAAGGGCGGTCAAAAATGGGGTGTCTACAGTGCGGCATGCGTGTCACACTTGCATCATTTTGCATTCCATGAGGCACGCGTGTCTCATTTGTATCATCTTGCGTCATGCCTCATTTGCATCGGCACGTGTGCCTCATTCTCATTGGCACGTGTGCCTCATTTGCATTGGCATGCGTGCGCCATCTTCATCGGCATGCGTGTCTCATTTCCATTGGCACGTGTGCCTCATTCGCATCGGCACGTGTGCCTCATTCTCATCGGCATGCGTGCCTCATTTCTATTGGCATGCGTGTCACATTTTCGTCGGCATGTGTGTCGTCATTTGCACTAGCATGCGTGCCTCATTTGCATGGTCTTACATTCCTTGCGACCTGCGTTGTCTTGCTTTCATTTGCATTAATATGCATATTGTTAATCACATTGTACCTGTTAAGTTTGTTTTCTTTTCATGCACGATATTGTATGTACGGTTCATTTGAGGCTGGAGCCACCAGACGAACCGCACAGGTATATCTACACGGTCTAAGAGACCTTAAATCCTTGGAAGGTGCGAAACCTTCAGCATATTGGTGTGCGCAGTTTACCTACATTGTTATCCATTTCTTATGCAATCTACACGGTCTAGGAGACCTTAAATCCTTGGAAGGTGCGAAACCTTCGGCACGTTGATGTGTGCAGTTCGGTTGCATTGCCAGGCATGTCTTAAGCCACTGGTATAACGACGGTCTACGAGACCTTAAATCCTTGGAAGGTGCGAAACCTTCGGTGCATTTCTTGTACAATATCCACGGTCTAGGAGACCCTAAATCCTTGGAAGGTGCAAAACCTTCAACACATTGGTGTGCACAGTTCGTTTGCATTGCCATGCATGTCTTAAGCCGCACGTGTTGTGCATTTCAAATTCACTTGCATTGTTATGCATTCCTCGTGCAATCTACACGGTCTAGGAGACCTTAAATCCTTGGAAGGTGCAAAACCTTCAACACATTGGTGTGCACAGTTCGTTTGCATTGCCATGCATGTCTTAAGCCGCACGTGTTGTGCATTTCAAATTCACTTGCATTGTTTTGCATTTCTTGTGCAATATACACGGTCTAGGAGACCCTAAATCCTTGGAAGGTGCAATTCCTTTGGTGCTTGTCGTGCCCGAACGACTTTTCGGTGGTCTGGTAAAGCCACCTGTCTATGTTTGCGGTGAGTTCTTAGAAGACCAACTGGGACGGTGGAAGCTAGAGTTCGAACGGCTTATGCCTAGAACGCAAAGGTTCGGGAGTTCCGAGACTAAAGTCTGGTTTAAATACCCAGAGGTTTACCCTCGGCTTGAAATCTGTATGGAAGCCCCATAGGTTGAGACGGCATGTCTACGCCTCAGTTCTGGATACTGAACCAACCTAGTATATCACCCTGTTGGTAAGATAGGGAAAGTTGCAATCATAGTCATTGCATCATAGTACATTGTCATGCATTTGCATTGTAGCTTGCATCCATTGCATTTTCCCTAGTGGGTCGCATCATCCTGCATTGTCATGCATATTTGTAAATATCCATTCCATTGCATATTTGTAGATATTGCATTGTAGATTGCATGCAAGGTAATCTATCTACCAACCAAAAAGAAAAATACAAGAAAGAAAGAAAAGATAGCAAAAATCTGTATCTGTGTCAAGCACTCCAAAGGGCCGTCAGTCTGTCCTGGTCCTCTTCCTGGACGAGGGTCCAGGAGCATCACCACCAGCTCCGTAGTCTGAATCTGAGCTATCTCTAGCCTCACCCTAAGATGACTCTACCTCCTCATCTGACTCATCGTCATCTAGAGTAGGCTCTCGCGAACTGCTCTCAGCATGGGCGCGCCTGTGTCTGCCTCGGCTGTAGATCGTTATCCTCCGCCTGACTCCCCCTCCTCGTCGAGTAGGTATAGATGGTCCAGCTAAATCACCTCTGTTAGACATGGCTCGTATGCGTACATGCCTTTCCTAGGCAAGATTTGGTTTGGCCCGCGTGCCATATCCATTGTATCCATTTCCATTGCAGATTTGTAGATATTGCATTATAGTTTGCATGCATTTATTGCATCACCTTCCACCTATGGCTTGCGCCTTTCCATGTTGAGCTTGGTCTAGTATGTGCCCATACTTCTCGTGTCGAAGCATAGTTCAGTGGACCGTTCTATGTTAGACGTGGCTTGTATGTGTACATGCCTTGCCTAGGCAAGATTTGGTTTGGCCCGCATGCCATATCCATTGCCACCTCCCCAGCATATCCATTATACATTACATTGTAGTATAATTTTTGCATCCGGCATTAGGATCATTGTCCTTTCTCCAGCGGGTCGTTTCCCCACTTATGTCAATCCCCCCCAATACTTGTTCTCGCGTCTGTCTACGTTGCTCATAGTTCAGTTGACCATTCTATGGTAGACAGACTTGTTACCTCCATCAATCTATTTGACATTTGTGTGGTCCCGAACCACTCGCGATTAGATCGTGATTCAATTGCTTTGCATATAGCATTGCATTTTCATTTTCATTTGCATTATTTATACATTGTTTTGTATATGTTGCATGATCATAAGTTGTGTCCGGCTCTGTGCATTGTCTTGCATTTTGCCCCTGCCTTCGGGCGCATATCTTGTTTGTCTTGCATGTTTGTCTGAGTCTTCGGCCTTGTCAAAAATGGGTCATCTCTGGGCTTTGACATTCACTCCCGTCATCGTTATGACTTTCGAGTTCTGTTAAAGAGGGGCAACTGTAGACACCCCATTTTTGACCGTCCGCAAGACTTGGACGTCACCGTTTGAACACTCGGTGATTATCCATGTTTGTGTTCGTTTGGAGTTCCCGGAGGTCTCGGCTACACGCCCTGCCTCAGGATCTCTGAACTTGACCGTTTTGTGTCTGGTTTTGCACCAAGCACTTGTGTTTTGCCTTGGAGGGGCAGGGAATGCCTTGTGAGACATCCCCACACACCACCGGCAGTGGCTAGAGGCCACCGGCTAGTTTTTGCAGCCATCGGCAATGTATATTGCCGGTCGGCATTATTTGTTGCCGGTCGACACTCTCTTTTGCCAAAATGGCATCTTTGGCCGGCCGATTACTGTGCATCTGCTTTTTCAGATATTTTGTCACAGTTGTCATGCAGTTGGCTCCCCTCCATACACGTGTATGGAGGGATCTCTCTCTTTAGAAGCTTGTCTTGTAAGCTTTACAAGACAAAAGGCTCTAGAAGAGAGAGCCTTCTCTCTTGGCTTTAAGGTGAGACACTTGAGAGACTTTAGAGATTTTAAGACAGCCATTTTTTAGGGTTTTGAGTTCTAGGGTTAGAAACCATACACTTTCTATCTCTATATCTCCCTCTTGTGTGTGTTAAAGTGCATTTGTGTCTTACTATTGCACACAAACAAATAGTGTTTCACCTTCCCTTAGCTACTGAGGTTCTAAGAGGTTGGTTTTGAAGTTTTGTAGCTGTTTTCAACCTAGAAGGAGCTGTTGGAGCACCATTGTTGAAGGGGTCTTCAAGGGTAAGAAACTAACACCTTTATTCCCCATTTTTGCATTGTATTTTGGCCTATCTTAAAATTGTTTTTGAGCTTGGTGTATAATACAAAAAATTTCTATTTTTAGGCCCTCTAAATTGTTTGTTTAGAGTGTTTTGTGGTTTGGAGGTGTTTGACCCCTCTTAGGCCTTGAAAGGCCCCATTTTGTGCTCTTTTGAGCAAGTTTCGAGACTTTGGGGTTTGGGCCTCTTCACCACTGAAATCTTGAGGGATTTCAGTGGCGAAGATGGTGCCTTGAAGTCTCCAAAAGGGGAGGGCCATCCCCTCTCCTTGTTGTCCTTGAAAGGGACTCTTTTTGGCCTCTTGAGAGAGCATCATGTTAGAATGTGTATTGATCATATCTTGGCTGTTTTCCATGCTTATTATGCCATGATATAACCTTGTTGTGTGTTGGTTTTAATACACCATGCATGCTTAGCATACCTACCATGTAATGCCAAATTTTTTTTTTTTTTTTTTGATAACTCAGGTATCCCCAACCCGCTGATTTTAAGGGAAGCCAGGACTAATCCTGAGGGCCCTGAAGTTAACGACCGGGTAAACCTCCAGTGGCCCCAAGGGGTGACTAGAACTTGAGACCTGTGAATTTTGTCCTCCAGACTTTACCATTCGGCCACTTGCCTTGGGGTTATTTTGCCTTAATATGCCTTAGGTTGTTAGCCTTTGTTCTAGCATGTTTTAGGCTTAGCTTTGTGAAGCTTTTGTGCTTATTTTGCCATGTTTAAGGTCTGTCCTAGGTTGTTTGGGTCGGATTTGGCATGCATTATATACCCCCTTTGCATTTTGGCTTGTTGGCCTCAAGTGTGTGAGTATGTAGCATACATTACTTGCTTTATTCTAACGATTTGGCATCATTTATAGCATAATTTCAGACCTTATAGCATGCTTGTATGCTTGCTTTAGATACCTCTTTGAAGCTTTGAAAGCTTGTGTAGCATGTTCCATGTTTTGGTGATTATACATGCCTTTGATTTTTAGCCACTTGGATGCCATCTAGGGGGTCCCCTTTGCATGATCTAGGTCTGCCTTGAATCTATTTTAAGTCCTCTTAGCCTTGTGAGGCTTGGTTGGCTTGGTCACGGTTCAAGCCCCTTTGACTTGCTTCAAGCACTTGGGCTATTTGTTGCATGTTTAGCTTGACTTGTTACTTGGTTTGGCACCATGTTTTAACGTGATTTTCAGAGCTTATGTTGCATGCTAATTGTCCATGATATCCATTTTCAAGTGTGCTTGAGAGTTGTCCAATTTGTGCCTAAGTGTCGGCTCCTTTAACATGTGCATGTGTGTATGTGTTTAGTCCTTTATTTTGGTCATTTTGGCCATTGTTTTAGGCCTATTTAGAGTTGCCTAAATCATGTACAAGTCCACCTTTTCATCAATTTGCATTACCTCATGTTTGCTTGTATGCTTGCATAAGTGTCTTGCCACGCCATGTTGCATCCTTAGCTTGCATGCCTAGGTTGCATTACATCTTGCATGCATGCCTTGTTCCTTGACTTGGTGATAGGAATTGGGCCTTGGTTTGTTTGTTTGGTTTGCATTTCATTTGACATGAAAGTTGCCCACTTGATTCTTTGGGTCGTCATGCATGGAAATGCGTGATTGGCGGTCCGAGAATCGAGACACATGCCCCTTTGAGTCACTAACATGATAAGGGACATGATTGGTGCATATATGCCTTGAATTGTATTGCCATGCAAGTTCTGTCCTCTGCTGCTGTGAGTTGCAGGTTCTGCAGGCATTCTTGGCCGACCGGCAGTGTACATTGCCGACCGGCAATTATTCTTCTGCCGATAGCTTCATCTTGTGCCGGTGACCACATACCGCTGCCGGTGGTAATTCTACCCAGCCGGTGATAAATCCCAGTATCCAGAGAGGCATCCTTGAGACTTTGGCAGTCTTCAGAGAGGCAGAGCAGGGAAAATAGAGGCAGACTATGCATGGCCGTGCACTTCCGAGTAGGACCCGAGCATGCGCTGCATTTGGCTCTCCTCTCGAGGCGGTTTATTGCTTTTCCTAGCTTAATTAGTTTGTTAGCTGATTAGGAAATTTGTAATACTTAATTAGCTTGCGTAGTTAATTAATTTGTAATATTTATTCGGTCCCTCCGCGCGAGGGCAAATTTGTAATAAGTGTGGGTGAGTGTGTGTATGTCTTCCAACCCCCACTTCTTTCTTCCCTTTTATTTACCTGCTTATGATGGTAGATTAGGGCATGTTTAAATTAGCATACCTTATGCTATGCATGCGTGCATCCATACATTTGTCTTGCATGCACCGGGCTCGGCGCATCATTCTAACTGCATTTGTATTTCAATTTCCAAATTGAATACGTGCATCAACTGACTGCATTTCACGTGCCATGCTTAGGTTAGCCGAGCCCATTCTAGTAACATTTTTGTATGCGACGCATTAGACACTTAACATGGACTTGGATCATGCTTTGATTGCTAACATGTCCCTGTTTTTAGCTCGGAGTACTATGTAAGTATTTTAGCTTTAGCATATCGCACGCGTGTGAATATGGCCATGATAGTATGCTTACCATGTGGCTAAATGCTTACGTGATATAATTGTTTGAGTGCATGTGGGTGAAGGTTGGATTGTTTGAGTTGGAATGACTCATTGAGATCCGTGTTTTAGCCTACTTGCGAGTAGCAAATTCCAAAGCGCTTTTCAAAACAAACGGATATGCAATGCTTGTTTCCAAATTAGGCAATCTAGTCTATACTTGTTTGCTGTGCGCATAACATAGTAATTCTAGGCTAATAACTAGAATAAGAACACATAACGTTTTCAAAATCGGATATCATGGTTATTAGAGGCCGGTCCTCGGACCGGGCGAAAGGGGGTGCTCATAGCTGACCTTCCCCGATCGTACCCAAGCTCCCGAGCCAAGACAACTTTGGTAATGACGGACATGTAGCCTTCGGCACCGAGTCAGGGTTTCCTAAATTCCCCCATAAAAAATATTTAGGTGGCGACTCTGTATCTGGCAAAGCAGTCCATGTTTGGCACTTCTTTTCAAAAAAATTTGTTTCTCAAAACGATTTGCCGGATTTGGACTCTTTGGTTCAGACTTAGAACCGTGACAATAAATCGAGTCCAAACTGTAGTGAAACCCCATAAATGAACAGAACGGGAGCTCATCCCTCCCGGGGCGTTCGGGGGATGTCTACAGGCATTTAAATTCCTAATTTTACCTAAGGGTGTGAACTTTTGGGGTCATCCAAATTTTCTAAAGGAAGAAAGTTATGAATGGTTTAAGGATGGGCTTGGGCGAAAACTGTGATCCAAGTTAGTTATGAAAAAAGTGTCGCGCGCGCGCTTCATCCACTCGCCCAGACAAGGCTAGGTTCGTAGAACTTGGGCTTAAGCCTTGCGGCTTGTTGGACTAGATATAGTGTGGGCAAGGGCCAAGTTGATGGCCCATCCATCTTATTCTTTTTCTGACTAGGTCAGATGACTAGAGGCTCTTCCTTTCTCTCCTTATGTATAAATAAAAATCACCCTCTCTTGGGTTTCTCCCCAAAATTTTACTTGCCCTCTTGTTATTGTGTTAGTCTACCAAAAAATATTCTTCTAGTGTGAGAAAGTGTTGCTTGTGTTTTTGTTCACTAATGCTACTGTAATAACCCTAACCACTGATTACTGCTAAACTGAGACTGATTACGATAAGTAATTGAACTGACTGAAATACTGAATTGACCGATTGAATGTACTAGTTTAAATGCATATCTATATGTTTGTCGTTTAAATGATTTGTTCGTGTTATTTGCTTTAAACTGCAAATTGGAGGCCATATCGGCAGCCGAATCTGAAATTGATTGATCTTCTGTGCTAACTAGAATTAATGTGATTTTATGGCATATTTATCTGAAATGTGATTTGATATGATTAAATTAGATTAAATAAAGCTAAATTATAAGAGTTGGTCTTATTTACCATCTTGCCATGCTAGTGGGCCAATATGTTAACACACTTGAGCCTTATTACACTTGATCACACAACATTTTTCTCAGCCAATTTCCTTGTTCTAGCCGACTTGAGTGAGAGAGTGAGAGGAATTGAGTTCAACTTGGAGATTTGCTTGGAAATTATAGGAATTGAAGGATTCTTTGCAAAATTGAGCTTGTATATCTTGCATTCTAGACTTAAGGTTGGTGTTTCATCCTCTCATTTGTGTATTTGAGTTGTATCTTGCATAGCCCATGGTTAATGAGTGGTTTAAGTCAAGAGTTTGCTTAAAAATGTTGAATTGTAGCATAAATCATGCATGCATGTTGCCATCCTTGAGTTTTGAAGTTATTGTTCTTGAAATTCCACATGCATGATCATATTTTTACATTGGACCATGAATTCATCTTGGTCATGGAGAAATTGGCTCATTTGAGCATGTATTTGAAGCTTGAATTGTTTAAAATCCATGCATGTTATGTTTTACATCATGTTCATGAGATTGGTTTGAAATTGGATTTAATTGAACTACCTTTGGGCTTTGATTTTACAAATTGATCTTTGAAACATGTTATATTATGAGTTTTGAAGTGTTTTCCAGAAAATTGGCCTAAAAGGATTGAATTTAGTGCTTTGAAACTTGGTTTTGAGCTTGAGGTTCAATTCTGGAAATTCCAGATTTTGGACTAATGCTCGAGTGGGGAAGTCCACGCTTGAGCGTGAATGCTGAGTTCATGCAGTCCGCTCGAGCGGGGGAAATTGACACTCGAGCAGGAAATACGTGCTCCCAGTACTTTGCATTGTTTTACAGTCCGCTCGAGCGGGGACTTATGTCACACGCTCAAGTGGGTGTCGAGCGCCCATCGAGCGCGAATTTCACCTATCCAGTACTTTTGCAGTCCGCTCGAGCGGGGAAGTTTACGCTCGAGCGGAGCTCCTTTGTCAGCATGTCCGCTCGAGCGGGGAAACCAACGCTCAAGCGGGGCCCTTGTTTTCTGAAAATCCTGAAAAATATTTTAAAGTGTAGCTTTGCATCTTCATTTAATCCTAGGCATTCGTAGGCCTAGTTTAAAGCATCTTAATGAGGATATCAATGTAGAACTACACCGAGTCTAAGTAGGGACTAAGTCTTTGATTCCCGAATGTGAACTTAGTGTGTGTTCATCCTGTAAACTGTGTAGAGTTGGCATTTGAGGACGCGCTCTAGCTTAACTGTAGCCTAGAACTCAATGAGTAACAACTGTGTAAAGATATGTTCAAATATGAATATCTTCTGAATGGTTAAACTGTACTGTTTCTGAATTGATACTGTTAACTGAATGAATGTATGTCCTATATTCTGAACTGTATTGTGGCATCCATAGCAACTTCTGTTACTGTTACTGCTACTGTTACAGAGATCTTTGTCAGCTCTTATCTTGGAACTTCTGTTTACTGTTATGATGGCCATCATTGACTGCTCGGTCTTTCAAGACCTACTGTTTACTGTATTGTTCTTCTAATGGATGTACCACATGTGACTGTTATGACTGATATACTGAATCAATTGACTGTTTTCAATACTGAAAGGACATTCATTCTTAACCTCTTTACGCATTATGTTATTCACTGGGCTTTAGCTCACTGCTCATATATATATGTAGGTGTTCAGGCACCGGACCGCTGCTAGGGGCGTCAGGCTAGCACTGTCTTGTCAAGCCAACCATTGTGCCTCACCTCGAGGTTCCAGTACTGTTCAAGCCAAGGCTATGGGGTGTTTTAGATTCCCCTTTTTGTTTATGTCTTGTATAGACTGAGTGAGACTTGTACTGTACTGAATGTTTCGGTATACATTGTAAATATTGTGCATACTGTTTTAGTACTGACTGTGTATATATATGAAAAGTCTTTTTGCATACAGACTGTCACAGCTCATTGGACATTGTTTAATTACTGTTTTGGCTTCCGCCATGCCTCTATACTCTGTAATACTGTCTTACTGTTAAGCAGGCCATCGGTAATCACGGATTGCTGGCCGGTTACGGTGCTAAACCCATAGGGGCGGGTTTGGGTCGTGACAGAGTGGTATCAGAGCGATACTCAACCACGAGTTATACTGCACACACGTGTCCAATTAAGCTATAGGGTGTCCTAGAAAAGTAATTAGGGCATCACATGAGCATGAAAAGTGTGTGTGGACATGACATGGATATGTGTTAATCTGTTTAAACATACAACTACTTATGTTTATAATTGCTATAACTGCTTATAGTGAAATGGACAATGCAAGAACTGCTACTGAACTTGAATCATCTGAAGCCAGAATGGCAAGACTTGAAAGAACTGTTGAACTATTAACTGAAGCCTTAAGGCAACAACAACAACAGAACCAACAACCCCCACCTCCTCCGGTACAGTCGGAACCGAATATTAATGATGGGGATATAATTGCTCTCACCCAGAAGTTCAGCAAAATGAAACCGCCATCCTTTCAGGGAGGCCTTGAACCGTTAAAAGCTGAAGCTGAGGTTCTTGAGACAGAAAAGCTATTTGAAGTATTTCCGTGCACTGAAGCACATAAAGTATTGCTAGCTACCTTCACCTTGCAAGAAGAGGCTAGAAGGTGGTGGATGCTGGTCTGTGACACTAACACTGTCGTAACTTGGGCTCAGTTTAAGGAGTCCTTCTTTGAGAAATATTTTCCTCAATGTGTCAGGGACAGAAAAGTGACTGAGTTTGAATAGCTGAGACAAGGCACCATGTCGGTAGCCGAGTATGAAACAAAGTTCACCGAACTTGCTAGATATGCATCACATATGGTGGACACTGACTACAAGAAGGCCAGGAAATTTGAAGGCGACCTTAATGTTGAAATCCTTGACAGAATCAATGTACTGAAACTGCTGAAATATGTAGATGTTCTTGACCGAGCAATCATGGCCGAGTCAAACATCGAGGCATTAAAACAGACTGACACACCGGTTTTAGGTTCAAGAAAGGTAAGAATAACCCATTGAACAAAAAGCAGAATACAGGGTCAACAACTAGTTCTAGCCAAGGGAACCGTTCTATACCGCCCTGTTCTGAATGTGGTAAGAATCATAAGGGGGTTTGTTATAAAATCTCTGGTGCTTGTTATAGGTGTGGCAAGGTGGGCCACATGGTCAAAGATTGCCCTTCCACTTCACAAGGCAATAGTAAAGCTGCACCTAGCACAGCAGCATCAACTGTCGCACCAAAACCTAACCCTAAAGCTACTGGGAAAGAGCCTATGAGGCAAGGCCGAGTGTTTGCACTCGTACCAGGAGACGTACAAAATACCGAGACTGTTGTGTCTGGTATACTCTCAATTTGTACTCAAAATGCATATGTACTGATTGATTCGGGGTCTACACATTCATATGTATCGCATGCTTTTTCGCAAAAATTGAATAGACCATTGGATCCCATGAATTACTTATTAGCTGTATCTTCACCTGTTAGGGGATCTGTGACTTGTGCTTATACGTACCCTGTATGTGAAATTATTGTTGGGGATATGCATCTGTATATTGATTTACTGCCATTAAATATTGACCATTTTGATGTAATATTAGGGATTGACTGGTTACAAAAATATCATGCTACTATTGACTGTGTAACAAAACAAGTGATTTTACGTCCACCTGGTTTACTCGAATTTGTGTTTGACGGGATTGGTGTAGTACCTTCCCCCATATCTGATTTCATCTATGAAAGTCTGTAAATTGATTAAGAAAGGGTGTAAAGGGTACCTGTGTTCTGTATTGACTGTACCTATTGATGATAATGCTAATGTGAACAGTATTCCTATAGTCAGAGAATTCCCAGATGTTTTTCCCGATGATCTACTAGGGGATTTGATTGATAGGGAGATTGAGTTCACTGTTGATGCGATTCCGGGTACACAGCCAGTATCTAAAGCTCCTTATTGAATGGCTCCGACTGAACTGAAAGAATTGAAAGTACAGCTGCAAGAGCTGTTAGATAAGAAGTTCATCAAGCCCAGTACTTCATCGTGGGGCGCACCTGTCTTATTTGTGAAAAAGAAAGATGGCTCACTAAGACTTTATATTGATTACCGTGAACTAAACAAGGTAACTGTGAAAAAGAAATATCCATTGCCACGTATTGATGAGTTATTTGATCAGTTACAGGGTGCTTAAGTATTCTCTAAGATTGATCTCAGATCCGGATATCATCAGCTGAAAGTTAAACCAGAGAACATTAATAAAACTGCTTTTCGAACGAGGTATGGACATTACGAATTTGTAGTTATTCCTTTTGGAGTTACCAATGCACCTGTTGCCTTTATGGACCTTATGAACAGGATTTTTAAACCATTCCTCAATGACTTTATTGTTGTATTCATAGATGACATTCTGATTTATTCCAAGAGTTGAGAAGAACATGAACATCATCTGAGACTTGCCTTACAGACCCTAAGAGAACAGAAACTTTATGCTAAACTGACTAATGTGAATTCTGGCTTGATCATGTTATGTTTTTGGGACATGTTATTAGTAGGGATGGAATTTCAGTTGATCCACAGAAAGTTGAAGCAGTAGTGAATTGGCCTAGACCAACAAATGTTACAGAAGTCCGAAGCCTTTTGGGGTTAGCCGGGTATTACAGAAGATTTGTCAAAGATTTCTCCAAAATTGCCCTACCACTGACACAGTTGACTCAGAAAGGGATATCATTTGACTGGACTGACCAAAGGGAATCAGCATTCCAAGAGTTGAAAACTCGACTTGTGACTGCACCGGTTCTTACCCTACCTTCAGGTACGGATGGTTTTACCATTTTTAGTGATGCTTCTCATAAGGGTTTGGGATGTGTTTTAATGCAGAATGGGAGAGTTATTGCCTATGCTTCCCAACAACTGAGACCGCATGAAAAGAACTACCTGACCCATGACTTAGAACTTGCCGCAGTAGTGTTTGCATTGAAAATCTGGCATCACTACCTTTATGGGGCGACATGTGAGGAGTATACCAACTACAAGAGTTTGAAATACTTCTTCACACAGAAAGAACTGAACATGAGACAGCGGAGATGGCTAGAATTGATTAAAGACTATGACCTACAAATTTTGTACCATCTGGGGAAAGCCAACACCTTTGCTGATGCATTGAGTCGGAAATCGATTAGGAACTTAGCCTGTTTACTCACCGGACAAAAAGAGTTGCTATGTGACCTTGAAAAGTCTGAAATTGAGATTGTTTTGCGAGAACAAGGTGGGACAATAGCTGCTATTTCTGCTCAACCGGCACTGATTGAAGAGATTAAAGAGAGGTAGCAACAGGATGACTTCTTGAAGAAGATCATCGATGAACGAGAATCTAAACCGAGGCCGGATTTCAAATTTGAGAATAATGTACTGAAATTTCAGGGAAGATTATGTGAACTGAATGATTCTAAACTGAAAAGAAGAATTCTGCAAGAGGGCCACAATTCAAAACTGTCTATCCATCCAGGAAATACAAAAATGTACCAAGATTTGAAACTGAATTTCTGGTGGCCGGGAATGAAGAAGGAAATTGTTGATTTTGTATCGAAATGTCTTCATTGCCAACAAGTCAAAGCCGAACATCAACAACCCATGGGCTTATTGCAGCCCTTACCGATACCGGAGTGGAAATGGGAACATATCACCATGGATTTCATTGTCGGTTTGCCTCGCTCCAGTAAAGGTATGGACTCAATTTGGGTTATAGTTGATAGACTGACTAAATCTGCTCACTTCTTACTTGTCAAAACAATCTATAATGCGGACAAATTGGTTGTAATCTATATTAATGAAATAGTTAGACTGCATGGAGTGCCTGTGTCCATTGTTTCTGATAGGGACTCGAAATTTACATCGAGATTCTGGCAAAGCCTACAGACAGCTTTGGGTATTGAACTGAGACTGAGTAGTGCATACCATCCTCAGACAGATGGCCAATCAGAAAGGACCATCCAGACTCTGGAAGACTTATTGAGAATGTATGTCCTTGATTTTTAGGGAAATTGGGAAAGCCATTTGCCATTAGCTGAATTCACCTACAACAACAGTTATCACTCAAGTATTGGTATGGCGCCTTTCGAGGCATTGTATGGCACAAAATGTCGATCTCCGATTTGCTGGGCAGAAGTTGGAGATGGGCCTTTGCTTGGGCCCGAGATTGTGTATGAAACTACAGAAAAAGTGAAATTGATTCAACAGAGACTGAAAACCACACAGAGCCAACAGAAAAGTTATGCGGATGTCAGAAGGCAAGACAGAGAATATGAAGTAGGTGATCACGTTTTTGTGAAAGTGACACCGATGAAAGGGCAGACCCGTTTTGGGGTTAAAGGCAAGCTAGCGCCGAGATATGTCGGACCGTATGAGATTATTGAGAAAATCAATCTGGTGGCGTATCAAGTAGCGCTTTCTCCTGAAATGGAGCATATGCGTAACGTGTTCCACATTTCTATGTTGAGGGAATACCTCCGGGATCCCTTCCATTTGATTGAGCCGACCCGTGTAGTGCTAAGTGATGACTACACCTATGAAGAACGGCCTATTCAGATTGTGAACAGACGGATGAAGAAGTTGAGAAACAAAGAGATCCCGTTAGTGAAAGTTGACTGGTAAAACCATGGTGGCGTGTATGCCACTTGGGAAAGGGAAGATGACATGGCCAAGAGATATCCTGAATTGTTCCCACTGAATCCTATTTTCTTCCAGAACGAAGGTAATTCGAGTTTGGAGAACCAAACTCTTTTTAAGGAGGGGAGACTGTAATAACCCTAACCACTGATTACTGCTAAACTGAGACTGATTACGATAAGTAATTGAACTGACTGAAATACTGAATTGATCGATTAAATGTACTAGTTTAAATGCATATCTATCTGTTTGTCGTTTAAATGATCTGTTCGTGTTATATGCTTTAAACTGCGAATTGGAGGCCTTATCGGCAGCCGAATCTGAAATTGATTGATGTTCTGTGCTAACTAGAATTAATGTGATTTTATGGCGTATTTATCTTAAATGTGATTTGATATGATTAAATTAGATTAAATAAAGCTAAATTATAAGAGTTGGTCTTATTTACCATCTTGCCATGCTAGTGGGCCAATATGTTAACACACTTGAGCCTTATTACACTTGATCACACAACATTTTCCTCAGCCAATTTCCTTGTTCTAGCCGACTTGAGTGAGAGAGTGAGAGGAATTGAGTTCAACATGGAGATTTGTTTGGAAATTATAGGAATTGAAGGATTCTTTGCAAAATTGAGCTTGTATATCTTGCATTCTAGACTTAAGGTTGGTGTTTCATCCTCTCATTTGTGTATTTGAGTTTCTTTCATAGCCCATGGTTAATGAGTGGTTTAAGTCAAGAGTTTGCTTAAAAATGTTGAATTGTAGCATAAATCATGCATGCATGTTGCCATCCTCGAGTTTTGAAGTTATTGTTCATGAAATTCAACATGCATGTTCATATTTTTACATTGGAACATGAATTCATCTTGGTCATGGAGAAATTGGCTCATTTGGGCATGTATTTGAAGCTTGAATTGTTTAAAATCCATGCATGTTATGTTTTACATCATGTTCATGAGATTGGTTTGAAATTGGATTTAATTGAACTACCTTTGGGCTTTGATTTTACAAATTGATCTTTGAACATGTTATATTATGAATTTTGAAGTGTTTTCCAGAAAATTGGCCCAAAAGGATCGAATTTAGTGCTTTGAAACTTGGTTTTGAGCTTGAGATTCAAATTTGGAAATTCCAGATTTTGGACTCACACTCGAGCGGGGATGTCCACGCTCGAGCGTGAATGCTGAGTTCATGCAGTCCGCTCGAGTGGGGGAAATTGACGCTCGAGCAGGAAATGCGTGCTCCCAGTACTTTGCATTGTTTTACAGTCCGCTCAAGCGAGGGATTGGACGCTCAAGCGGGGACTTATGTCACACGCTCGAGCGGGTGTTGAGCGCCCATTGAGCGTGAATTTCACCTATCCAGTACTTTTGCAATCCGCTCAAGCGGGGAAGTTTACGCTCGAGCGGGGCCTCTTTTTCTGAAAATCCTGAAAAATGTTTTAAAGTGCATCTTTGAATTCTCATTTCTTCCTAGGCATTCCTAGGCCTAGTTTAAAGCATCTTAATGAGGATATCGATGTAGAACCACACCGAGTCTAAGTAGGGACTAAGTCTTTGATTGCCGAATGTGAACTTAGTGTGTGTTCATCTTGTCAACTGTGTAGGGTTGGCATCTGAGGACGCGCTCTAGCTTAATTGTAGCCTAGAACTCAGCGAGTAACAACTGTGTAAAGATATGTTCAAATGTGAGTATCTTCTGAATGGTTAAACTGTACTGTTTCTGAATTGATACTGTTAACTGAATGAATGTATGTCCTCTATTCTGAACTGTATTGTGGCATCCATAGCAACTACTGTTACTGTTACTGCTACTGTTATAGAGATTTTTGTCTGTTCCTATCTTGGAACTTTTGTTTACTGTTATGATGGCCATCATTGATTGCTTAGTCTTTCAAGACCTACTGTTTACTGTACTGTTCTGCTAATGGATGTACCACATATGACTGTTATGACTGATATACTGAATCAATTGACTGTTTTCAATACTGAAAGGACATTCATTCTTAACCTCTTTACGCATTATGTTATTCGCTGGGCTTTAGCTCACTACTCATATATATATGTAGGTGTTCAGGCACTGGACCGCTGCTAGGGGCGTCAGGCTAGCACTGTTTTGTCAAGCCAACCTTTGTGCCTCACCTCGAGGTTCCAATACTGTTCAAGCCAAGGCTATGGGGTGTTTTAGATTTCCCCTTTTTGTTTATGTCTTGTATAGACTGAGTGAGACTTGTACTGTACTGAATGTTTCTGTATACATTGTAAATACTGTGCATACTGTGTTTAGTACTGACTGTGTATATATATGAAAAGTCTTTTTGCATACAGACTGTCACAGCTCATTGGACATTGTTTAATTACTGTTTTGGCTTCCGCCATGCCCCTATACTCTGTAATACTGTCTTACTGTTAAGCAGGCCTTCGGTAATCACGGATTACTGGCCAGTTACGGTACTAAACCCATAGGGGCAGGTTTGGGTCGTGACAGCTACCCAAAAGGCACTATAACAAACTGCACCTTTGGTGACTAAAATTGGCGACCAAAACAATTTTAGTCCCCAAAAACATTATATTGGGCGACTAAAAACCTCATTTAATCGGCATTAGTTAAGAATTTTTAGCTACTAAATTACTTTAGTCGCCATATTGACTCATTGGCGACTAAAGTGAGTTTTAGTCGCTGTTTACAATATTTTAAGCGACCAAAATTTCGTTTAGTCGCCGTATAGTAGGATTTTTGCGACCAAAAATGTTTGTTGCCAAAAAATGGGTGTATGTTGACGAGTTTTTGGCGACTAAAGCTAAATTAGTCGTTGTATGTTAACTATTGCTGACGGAAATTTGAAAGTAGTAGCCAAATAATATTCTTTTCGCGAGAAACTTTTAGTCGCTGTTAGTGATATTTGCCGACAAATTACCAGTTAGTCGCCAAATCTTCGAAATTTTGTAGAGGGAAAGTAATTAATGTTGGCGCCCAGGATGAAATTACACAGACTCACCTTTTTTGTTCTGTTTTGACTCACACATCAACATACACAGAAGTCGATACACCTAACCTCACCATCGCTCACCACCGCCGATCATCACCATCGTTGGCCACCGGCGGACACCACCACGACCACTGCAAATTGGCCCCACCACTTACAAGTATTTGTCTCTCGTCTCTCTCCCTCTCTGTCGCGATCTGGGTCTGCGTGTTTCTATCTCTGTCTCGTCGTCTCTTCCCATTTCTGCAGGGTTTGTATATGCATGTTAGGGCTTTTCTCTGTGTTCTGTTCTGTCTCGCCGTCTCTTTCATTTTCGGTTTATAGCGATCTCGGTTTTCCCTTTTGTTTTTGTTGTATTCCAGACTTTGGTTCCGTGGAGTCGGTGGTTTTATACCTCGTTGTCATCCTTTAATTCTTTATGTTTGAGTTTTGGGATGTGTTGAACTTGTTTCGAGCAGGTAGGTCGAGCCTTGGTCTAAATCTTTGTTGCCAGGTTTTTTGTCGTTCCGCTCGAGCGGGCCGTTTGGCGCTCGAGCGGAGATTGCACACTCCCAGTATTTTGCAGATGTGTTTTCTACGCTCAAGCGGGTTTCTTACGCTCGAGCGGGTGGCGCTCGAGCGGGATTGTTGGCGCTCGAGCGAGTAGCTCTGTTTTGGTGTAAGTTCTGGGAAGGGGGAATCTACGCTCGAGCGGACTGGTTTTCTCGCTTGAGCGGATGTACTTTATTCCTGTGTCTTGGCGCTCGAGCGGGCCTTCTTGCGCTCGAGCGTGCCCAGATTTTTGTGCTTGACGCTCGAGCGTTGTGTTTTCCGCTCGAGCGGGGATGTCATATAACAGAGGGCAGCTGGGCACTTTTGAATCACTTTCTACTCTTTCTCTCTCTCTCTTACTTTCTAAAAGGATATTTTGAGAGCCTCTCTCTCTAGAAACTCCCTTCTCTCTAGGGTTTGATCTAGTTAGAGTGCTTTTCTTCCCTTTGCCCTTTGTAAAGGTTGTGTTGATCGTCGAGGGCTTCGTTTTGATCCGTGGATCTTGGAGTTTAGAGCATTTTGGTTTTCTTCATCTTCTTCTCTTGGGCTCCGAATTTGAGGTAGGGATTCCTACTCACTCTTATGGTCTTTAACATAGATTTTTGGTGATTTTGATAAAGTGTTGAAGTTGGGTAATTTTGGGACTTAGGGTTTCAAAATGTCAAAGAGGGTTTTATTATTTTGATTCTAAAATGAGTATTTTGGGTTTCAAAATAGTGGTATTGATGTTGGTTGTTGATCTATGGACCATTGGGTCAATATTGGAAAATGGGGAGAAAGCCCTAATTTCTTGTATAAATTAATTGGTATAATTAATTTGGGAAAAGTGCTAATATTTGGAATTGAGTTGGAAATAATGAAATTGACTCATTATATGGTAGAATAGTGGAGTTGGATTTGTTAATCGCTCACTTTTGAAAACATTGATATTTTATCTATTGAAGCTTTTATTATCTGTTTAGAAATAATTGCTTGGGCTACCGGTGGAGGGTAGTTTTGATTGTTGTAGACAATGTATGATGATTAGGCAAACTAAAACTAATCAATTGGTTATGTCATAGAGTATGACGGTTGATAGAATACATTAACGTTATGTATTGATTGATTGTGTATATGACCTATGTGTATATACGTTTTGTGTGTGGGAGGAGATAGGGGATGTACTCCACGGTTTAGGAGAAGATAGGGGATGGACCTCTAAATCGGATATTGTTTGGGAGGAGATAGGGGATGGACTCCACTGATACAGCTCATATGCTTGTCAGATAATGTGTTGATACAACTCATATGCTTATCTATGGAAGTATTGATACAGCTCATATGCTTATCTTTGGAAGTGTTGATATATCTAGTATGCTTATCTGTTGAAATGATGATACAGCTTGTATGCTTATCTGTTGAGATGTTGATACAACCAATATGTTTATCTATTGAGAAATGGGAAATGTTTAATATGAGTTACTGTCTCATACAAATGGTTGGCCAGGTTCTGAGCCATTGATATAAATTGTGAAACTGTTAAGAAATGGAAAGTGGAATGAAACATAGTCGCAGTGTTTATAAAAATGGAAATGGGTCATGAATTGATTTATGGAAATTGAACATTTATCAATTGCTAATGTCTTAGTTATTGGTTATACTGTGTTTAGCATATCTCTACTGGGCGTTGGCTCACCCTATATGGGACATTATTTTCAGGTACAGGTAGCATGCCACCTCCAAGGACATAGCTTGGATGATGATGAGAGTTGAAGACTCTTTTTGGTTGTTTTATTTGTATTACATGTATAGCAAGCCAAGGGCATATTTTGTATAGAGTTAGTACTCTTCTTTTGTGTAACCAAGTGTTGACTTGGAAAGCTGTAAGCCTATAGGGCATTTCCTTTTGTTGTTAACATGTAATACTGTTGTAAGAACTACTCTGATGAATAGAAATGGTTAATTTCTTTTGTATAATGCATGTCTAAAGTGATGGATTTATGTATTTATTTTGGGGCGTTACAACTTGGTATCAGAGCGTACCAGGTTCGAATACTTTGGGTACGTGGGAAGTGATTAGTATCACAATGGGTTCGTCTCGCTTGATAGAGACTTAGATGTAGTACCATATGCTATGTGTTTAAATTGATAACATGCTTATGTGACTATGTGGGTATGGAACGTAGTTTCTAGGATGTTGATTGGATCCTTGGGTTTCTGGGAGTCTTGTTGGAAAAGCACTTGATCAATGCTGTTTCTGACCGGAACTCTAGTAACGCCATGGGACTATCATTATCCGGAAATGAAATTCGTAATTGCTTACGTGATTATGTGCTTACGTAGAGTGAATTATAGTTGTCCATGTATTAGGATGCGAGTGTTATAGCTTCAAATGTGCCAATAGTCTTGGTTACCTTTATTAGGATGTCAAGACGAGGGCGTGGTAGGCGTGGCAGGCATGGTAGGCGGGAGATGCCTTTACTGGACGACATTCCGGCAGTGCAGGAGGGAGTTGGTCAGGCCAACGTGGCCGAGCCAACGGGTCAGCAGGCTATGGGCGCCTTGGCCCGAGAGATAATGGGAGCTTTGGGTATTCTCAGAGCTGAGAATCAGGTTGCTGAGGCAGGACCCTCTTTCTTGAAGAGGGAGTTCTTCCGGTCTAACCTGGACGAGTTTGTTAAGGATCCGAAAAAGCCACTTAAGGCTGACGAGTGGTTGGAACAAATGAAGAAGACGTTCGAGATGCTTGGCATTGAGGACGGGGCTTTAAAGTTGACCTTGGCATCCTTCCAACTGAAGGGAGATGCGGGTCAGTGGTGGAAGTACGAGAAGGGTCGTGTTGGTGGTGCGTGGGAGGCTTTTGTGAATACCTTCCAGGAGAAGTTTTTGTCTTCAGCCGCTAGGGAGAAGCTGAGGGAACAGTTTTGCCAGCTTAAACAGCAGGGCTTGTCAGTGGCCGAGTTTGAGGCTACTTTTACTAGTCT
Source organism: Camellia sinensis (assembly GCF_004153795.1). Lineage (NCBI taxonomy): Eukaryota > Viridiplantae > Streptophyta > Magnoliopsida > Ericales > Theaceae > Camellia > Camellia sinensis. The sequence continues at coordinate 21,576 of NW_021024684.1, forward strand.
GTCCAGGTTTGCACCTGAACTGGTGGCATCCGAGGAACGCCGTTGCTTTGAGTTTGAGCGGAAGCTGAGGCGTGGGCTCAAGTTGAGGATTGGAGGGTCGTTTATCCGAGAGTACAGACGTTTGGTTGATGCTGCAGCTCACATGGAGCTCATGATGCAGGAGGAGGATGAGGGGCAGAGAGGCTCCAAGAGAAGCCAAGATGGTCTGGGTGATGGCAGGAGATAGAGAGGTTCTAACCCTCAGCAGTCTCAGGGTGGTTTGGCTAGATCGACCTTCCCAGTGCCGAGTGCAGGCTCCGAGAGAGGTAGTCAGGGAGGCTTGACTTGTTTTGCATGTGGCCAGCTGGGTCACAAGTCTTCAGTTTGCCCGCAAAAGGGTGGGGGTCAACGAGCTGCTTCTTCTTCAGCTAGACCTCAGGGCCAAGGTCAGGGCAGGGGCCAGCCTTTGTCTTGTTATCAGTGTGGCCAGCCAGGGCACCTGAAGAGGTATTGCCCACAGTTGAGTGCCACATCGGGAGCGTCTGGTTCTAGGCAGACGTAGAGTTATCAGCCAGCTCAGTCTGTGCAGGCCTCGAGGGCCAATCCGGGAGCTTCGTCATCCCAGTCGGTGCAACAGTCTTTTGCTCCTAGAGGTGAGCAGATGGATCAGGGGCCTACAGGGCGCGTGTATGCTGTTACCGCGCAGGACCTAGTACCGGCTCCATCAGTAGTGAGAGGTACCTTCCTGTTTTGCAACGCGGTTGCTAGTGTATTGATTGATACGGGTGTGTCTCATTCTTTTGTGTCTGCTGCATTTGCATCTGTGTTGGAGTTGGAGTTGGCACTATTAGCATCTCCTATTTGTGTAGTATCACCTGTTGGGGGTGAATTGATTTTGAAACATGGATGTAGAGGTTGTGATATAGAGGTCGCCGACCGTAGGGTTCCTTTTTCCTTCGTTGTTATGCCCATGAAGGGCTTTGATGTTATTTTGGGTATGGACTGGCTATCGTCATACCGGGCTGTTATTGATTGCTACCGCCAGAGGGTCACAGTTTGTACCTTGAGCGAGGAGTGTTTCCATTTCTTGGGGGATCGGGTTGGTAGTGTGTTGCCACCGATGTATGATCCGCGAGGGCGGAGTGAGCTTAGTGGTCTACTTGCTAGTTTCATGAGTGGTGAGTATGATGAGACCCAGATTGTATTGCCGAGAGTGGTTTGCGAGTATTCGAATGTCTTTCCCGAGGATCTCGTTAGCTTGCCACCCCACTGAGAGATAGAGTTCTCTGTTGATTTAGTGCCCGGCACGGCGCCGATTTCTATGGCACCTTATCGTTTTGCCCCAGCTAAGTTGAGTGAGTTGAAGACTCAGCTTCAGGAGTTGTTAGATAAGGGTTTTGTTCGCCCTAGTGTTTCGCCGTGGGGAGCACCGGCCCTCTTTTCTAAAATGAAAGATGGTGCCTTGAGATTGTGTATCGACTACCGAAAGTTGAATCGGGCTACGGTTAAGAATAAGTACCCTATGCCCCGTATAGATGATTTGTTTGACCGGTTGAAGGGTTCCTGTTGTTTCTCTAAGATAGATTTGAGATCGGGTTACCATCAGTTGAGGGTCAGGGAGGAGGATATTCCGAAGACGGCATTCCGTATGTGGTATGGCCATTATGAGTTTCTGGTTATGCCATTTGGGCTTACCAATGCACCGGTAGTCTTTATGAACTTGATGAACCGGATCTTCCGGGAATTCTTAGATCGCTTCGTGGTCGTTTTCGTGGACGACATTCTGGTTTATTCACCTTCTGAGGAGGAGCACGAGAAACACTTGAGAGTGGTGCTTGAATTGCTTAGAGCCCATAGGCTGTATGCCAAGTTTGGGAAATGTGAGTTCTGGCTAGAAGAGGTCAAGTTCTTAGGCCATGTAGTATCCGGAGAAGGGGTGTCTGTTGATGCGTCCAAGGTAGAGGCAGTGCAAGATTGGGCACAGCCTAAGAGTGTGTCTGAGATCCGTAGTTTTCTGGGATTAGCTGGGTATTACCGTCGGTTTGTGAAAGATTTCTCCAGACTAGCTTCGCCATTGACTAGATTGACGCGGAAAGGGGTTAAGTTTGTGTGGAGCGAGACTTGCGAAAAGTCATTCCAAGAGTTGAAGGTTAGATTGACCACCGCTCCGGTGTTGATTATTCCGGAGAGAGGGTTGGGTTATGCGGTTTATTGTGATGCCTCACGAGAGGGTTTGGGTTGTGTGTTGATGCAAGAGGGGAAAGTGGTAGCTTATGGCTCACGTCAGTTGAAAGTACACGAGAAGAATTACCCTACACATGACCTAGAGTTAGCAGCAGTGATCTTCGCCTTAAAAATTTGGAGGCACTACCTTTATGGTGAGAGGTTCGAGGTGTTCTCGGACCACAAGAGTTTGAAGTATCTGTTTACGCAGAGAGACTTGAATTTGAGGCAGAGAAGGTGGATGGAGTTCATTGAGGACTACGATTTTGAGTTGCATTATCACCCGGGGAAGGCCAATGTAGTGGCCGATGCCCTTAGCAGAAAATCCATTAGTGATGTAGCTTGTATAGCCATCCGGGAGTGGGAGATGTTGGGTGCACTTGGCGAGTTTGATTTGCTTCTGGGCGAATCCGTTGAGGCTGCGGCCTTGTTTTCTGTAGTTGCACAGCCTACACTTGTGACTCGAGTGTTAGAGGCATAGAGAGGTGACCTTGAGGTAGAATCCCTCCGAGAGAAGATCTCCAGTGGGAAGGTTGAGAAGGGCTTAACGGTGTATCTCGACCTGAGTGTGAGATACAGAGACCGTTTGTTTGTGCCGAAGTCTTGCCGAGAGGAAGTACTCCGAGAGTTTCACCATTCACACCTTGCGGTGCATCCGGGAGGCACTAAGATGTATCGAGATTTGGGTCGCCAGTTTTGGTGGCGGGGTATGAAGAGAGACGCGGCAGTTTTCGTATCGAAGTGCCTTACTTGTCAGCAAGTGAAGGCCGAGCATCAGAGGCCAGCGGGTTTGTTGCAACCCTTGCCTATTGCCGAGTGGAAGTGGGAGCATGTCACTATGGACTTCGTTGTAGGTCTTCTGAGGACTCAACGAGGTAGTGATGCTATTTGGGCGGTTGTAGACCGGTTGACTAAGTCAGCGCACTTTATTCCCATGCGCGTGAGAGATTCGGTAGATCATCTTGCCGGCTTGTATATTCGGGACATAGTGAGATTGCACGGGGTCCCAGTGACGATCCTCTCAGATAGAGATCCTCGTTTTACTGCTAGGTTGTGGCAAAGTTTGCAGAGTGCCCTGGGCACTAAGTTGACCTTTAGTACGGCTTATCATCCTCAGACTGACGGGCAGTCCGAGCGTACTATTCAGATCCTCGAGGATATGCTTCGGGGTTGTGTCCTGGATTTCAGTGGGACGTGGGAGAGGCACTTGCCATTGGTAGAGTTTGCCTACAACAACAGTTTTCAGTCTAGCATCGGTATGGCACCGTTTGAGGCCTTGTATGGCCGACCGTGTAGGTCTCCAGTTTGTTGGGCCGAGGTGGGTGATGCACCTTTGTTGGGTCTGGAGTTGGTTAGGGAGACGACGGAGAAAGTTGAGCTTATCCGTAGGAGGCTTGTTACAGCCCAGAGTCGCCAAAAGAGTTATGCTGACCGTAGGATGAGGCCTTTGGCGTTTGAAATAGGTGACCATGTTTTCTTGAAAATATCACCTAGGCGAGGTTTGATGAGGTTTGGGAAGAGTGGGAAGTTATCCCCTCGGTTTATCGGCCCCTTTCAGATCCTTGAGAGGATTGGGGAAGTCGCTTATCGTTTGGCTTTGCCACCGCAGTTGTTCGGGGTTCATGATGTGTTTCATGTGAGTATGCTTCGGAAGTATGAGCCAGATCCGTCCCATGTGTTGGATTGGACCGACTTGGAGGTAGATGAGGATGCCTCGTATGAGGAGAGACCGGTTCGGGTCTTGGATAGGCGAGATCAAGTCTTGCGAGGCAAGACTATCCCCTTGGTAAATGTTTTGTGGAAGCATCACGGAGTGGAGGAAGCCACTTGGGAACGTGAGGCGGATGTCCGTGAGAATTATCCGGACTTGTTTGTTGATGTATAATCATATATTGAAATTCTATAGTATTGTTGAACTTTAAGAGCATTATAAATGTCTTAAGTTGTAAAACATTGTGAATGTTTTGGTTAATGGAAGTTATGTTAACATTGTGTATGTTAAGTATATTGTGAAAAATGCAAGCATGATATTAATGTTGCATGTGTTATGGAATTATGGAAATTAAGTTGGAATTGGTAAATTTCAAAGGAATGCATGTTGAATATGCAGGTTGTTATGTGTAATGTGAGATGCCTCTTGAATAGAGATGGGTTTGACCGGTAATGGGTCGGAATGTTTAATATTATGCTGTAATGTTGTTGGGAATGGAGAAATCTTGTTTTTGAAAACTTGTACCTAATTTCGGGGACAAAATTCTTTAAGGGGGGGGTTACAGCGATCTCGGTTTTCCCTTTTGTTTTTGTTGTATTCCGGACTTTGGTTCCATGGAGTCGGTGGTTTTATACCTCGTTGTCATCCTTTAATTCTTTATGTTTGAGTTTTGGGATGTGTTGGACTTGTTTCGAGCAGGTAGGTCGAGCCTTGGTCTAAATCTTTGTTGCCAGGTTTTTTGTCGTTCCGCTCAAGCGGGCCGTTTGGCGCTCGAGCGGAGATTGCACACTCCCAGTATTTCGTGTTCCTGCAAAACTTCTGCAGATGTGTTTTCTACGCTCGAGCGGGTTTCTTGCGCTCGAGTGGGTGGCGCTCGAGCGGGATTGTTGGCGCTCGAGCGAGTAGCTCTGTTTTGGTGTAAGTTCTGGGAAGGGGGAATCTACGCTCGAGCGGACTGGTTTTCTCGCTCAAGCGGATGTACTTTATTCCTGTGTCTTGGCGCTCGAGCAGGCCTTTTTGCGCTCGAGCGTGTCTAGATTTTTGTGCTTGACGCTCGAGCGTTGTGTTTTCTGCTCGAGCGGGGATGTTGTATAACAGAGGGCAGCTGGGCACTTTTGAATCACTTTCTACGCTTTCTCTCTCTCTCTTACTTTCTAAAAGGATATTTTGAGAGCCTCTCTCTTTAGAAACTCCCTTCTCTCTAGGATTTGATCTAGTTAGAGTGTTTTCCTTCCCTTTGCCCTTTGTAAAGGTTGTGTTGATCGTCGAGGGCTTCGTTTTGATCCGTGGATCTTGGAGTTTGGAGCATTTTGGTTTTCTTCATCTTCTTCTCTTGGGCTCCGAATTTGAGGTAGGGATTCCTACTCACTCTTATGGTCTTTAACATAGATTTTTGGTGATTTTGATAAAGTGTTGAAGTTGGGTAATTTTGGGACTTAGGGTTTCAAAATGTCAAAGAGGGTTTTATTATTTTGATTCTAAAATGAGTATTTTGGGTTTCAAAATAGTGGTATTGATGTTGGTTGTTGATCTATGGACCATTGGGTCAATATTGGAAAATGGGGAGAAAGCCCTAATTTCTTGTATAAATTAATTGGTATAATTAATTTGGGAAAAGTGCTAATATTTGGAATTGAGTTGGAAATAATGAAATTGACTCATTATATGGTAGAATAGTGGAGTTGGATTTGTTAATCGCTCACTTTTGAAAACATTGATATTTTATCTGTTGGAGCTTTTATTATCTGTTTAGAAATAATTGCTTGGACTACCGGTGGAGGGTAGTTTTGATTGTTGTAGACAATGCATGATGATTAGGAAAACTAAAACTAATCAATTGGATATGTCATAGAGTATGACGGTTGATAGAATACATTAACGTTATGTATTGATTGATTGTGTATATGACCTATGTGTATATACGTGTTGATACAGCTCATATGCTTATCTATGGAAGTGTTGATACAGCTCATATGCTTATCTATGGAAGTGTTGATACAGCTCATATGCTTATCTATGGAAGTGTTGATACAGCTCATATGCTTATCTATGGAAGTGTTGATACAGCTCATATGCTTATCTATGGAAGTGTTGATACAGCTCATATGCTCATCTTTGGAAGTGTTGATATAGCTTGTATGCTTATCTGTTGAGATGTTGATACAACTAATATGTTTATCTATTGAGAAATGGGAAATGTTTAATATGAGTTACTGTCTCATACAAATGGTTGGCCAGGTTCTGAGCCATTGATATAAATTGTGAAACTGTTAAGAAATAGAAAGTGGAATGAAACATAGTCGCAGTGATTATAAAAATGGAAATGGGTCATGAATTGATTTATGGAAATTAAACATTTATCAATTGCTAATGTCTTAGTTATTGCTCATACTGTGTTTAGCATATCTCTACTGGGCGTTGGCTCACCCTATATGGGACATTATTTTTAGGTACAGGTAGCATGCCACCTCCAAGGACATAGCTTGGATGATGATGAGAGTTGAAGACTCTTTTTGGTTGTTTTATTTGTATTACATGTATAGCAAGCCAATGGCTTATTTTGTATAGAGTTAGTACTCTTCTTTTGTGTAACCAAGTGTTGACTTGGAAAGCTGTAAGCCTATAGGGCATTTGCTTTTGTTGCTAACATGTAATACTATTGTAAGAATTACTCTGATGAATAGAAATGGTTAATTTCTTTTGTATAATGCATGTCTAAAGTGATGGATTTATGTATTTATTTTGGGGCGTTACACTGTTCGTTTCGTATTTGCATGTTAGGGCTTTTTCTGATTTCATGAATGTGTTTGGTTGGAATTTCGACTTATGGATTTCTGATTCCCGATTTGGATTGTTGAACTGTATGACCAATATGAATTTTGTATTGTCGCAAATGGTGAAGATGGTATACCGATTGGTTTTGAAATGGTTCTATGAATTAATTTTTTGGTGGGTTCCAAACAGATTACTCAGCTTTCATGTTGGTTCACGTTTATCTTGGAAGACCCGGAATGTCTCATTGTATCTCTAAAATTTGATTACCTTATTTTAATTGTTTTATTTTTAATATTTGATTGTTTTATATATTAAAAAAAAGGACAATAATTATAGAATTATAATTCCTTTTAAGGTGAAGGAACTAATGGGTAAATTCATATACAATTATATAATATATATACATTTGTTGGTACTATGTTGTTAGTGAATCTGTTTAGAGTCAATCGGTTTTCGTGTTTTTCTTTTTATATCGTTAATTTTGACTCTGTATTTAATTGAAATGGGTCTGGTTGTGATTTTTGTTGGATAATGACATTATTTTATCATTTCAATCAGTTTGTTTGTTTGATTAGATTAGAAGAGTTCATCTATTTGAATCAATGCATTTATTTGTAACAGTAGGCACTGGGTTTATCTTCTTTATAAGTTTGGTGATGTCATTTTGATGAAAAGGTTTTCATTTGCATATGATCAATATATGTTTAACATTGTATTCAAATATAATTTAATGAGTCAATATTTTCTCATATAATTATGATCATGGTTTACAATTTTATCATTACAATCTTTTGAAAAATTATACGGAAAAGTATATTTCATGTGTAAGTGACTTTCAGTTTGGTTATGGTAGTAGTATCTTTTCATTGTTAAAGCCATTGTTAGCACCAAAAAAATTTAAAAATGATGGTTTAAATTGAGGTGTCATTCCATTTAATTGCAAGTAACACCAACAAAAACCTGTGAACCATTGGAAAGTTCAAATTTGCATTGGTATATTGACAATTTGGGAATAAAATCATTGGTATATTGACCTCTAATATATCAGTTAACAATGATTGATTTTATAAAATTAGAGGTATATTGGTTGATATATTAGAGGGATATATTAGAGGGATATTGATTGATATATTATAGGGATATCTTACAGGTCAATGTATCTGAAAAAATCATTGATTTTATGATATCATTGGTATGCTGACCTCTAAATTGCCAATGATTTTATCAAATTTGCACTGATTTTATTGACCTCTAAAATCATTGGAAAGTTCAGAGGTTTATTGACCTCTGAAAAAATTGACATATTAGAGGGATATACCTCTAATCATTGAACTAACACCACTATTGAAATTATCCACATTCTGGGGATATGAATTTATTTTATTTAATTGAGCATATAGCACTTTAGTAGAATGGAAAAAAATGATTTATGCAGCTAACTTGACCTGATTGGGCCACAACGCTTTGTTTGATTTCATTTAGCTTATTATTGGGAAAGTGGCGCTGGAGATTTGCTCGCAAGAGGAATAGATGGTGGAGAATGGTTGTGGTTTCAAAGTATGGGAGTGATTGGGGGGATTGGACCTGTTAAGACATATCTTTGTCTTATGACACAAGCCTTTTGGGGGGATCGGACCTATTTAGTAGTATCTTGGCCTTATGTGGCACAAGCCTTTTCGAGCCAGTTTATTTTGTTAGATTTTTACCATGCTTAGTGGAGAAACCAGGAGATCTTTAGTCTGAATCTCTGCCTACAGCTAAAAGGAACTTATCGTCATGTTGCAGGAACACAAACTGTTTGGATATCAGATGGTCGCCATACAGTGCACATGCTGGCAGTACCTGACATAGATGCTTCTTTTTGTTAAAGCGATGGAAAAGACATCGAGGAAAAGCTTATACAAATTTCAGGTTTTTTGCAGTTGCGAATTTCATTGGTTTAACCTCTTTATCTAATTTGTCTTACATTTGGAAAAAAACCAGCAACTGCTTTTACTTGGTTTGGACTTTAAAGTTTACTTTCAGATGGAGCGGTTGTGCATCATGAATAGGGTCCTACTACTTGAAAAACTTGTTTGTTTTGCTAGTTCTTCAAGCAATATTTTCCAGTGAAACAATCCAAGATATTATTCCTTTGGCTTCAAATGCAATTTTGATTCTTGGGCAAGGTATACTGTCAGTTCTTTTGTGAAATTGTTGTGTGATGTTTAAACAGAATATATTTAGTACTAAATTGAGCAAATTTATATAAGCTGTAACCTTTTCATGTTTGCCAATAAAACATAATGAATTTTGATTTCTCTGATTGAGAAACTGCTCATAATTTTTTTATTTTTCTAATTTTATATCTTACAATACAAAGAAACATTATTTCTTTCTTTCCTTTACGGTTGGCATAGTAATAATAATTGCATGACCGTTAGTGTAATGCATGCAATACATAACATATCACGATCTGAAAATCTCAACAAAAAAGAAAAAAGAAGATAATAATAGCATGATCTGATTTATTGGGCATCTCTCTCTCTCTCTCTCTCTCTCTCATTGGCTGTACGTACTCTGCAGGAAGCTTATTTGCATATACAATTTCCTGAAGGTGCTTGGTGGTTGTCTCTCTATTGGTGAGTCAGTTGTAATTTTGAGATTGTTGTCGAACAATGCCTTATGTTTCTGTATGACGAGATTCGCCTTGCAACTGCTGTAGCTGTTTGTACACATAATTATGAGAATATTTAGTTTTGCAACTAGAAAACTCCAGTAGTGGCTGACTGGAAGTCTCGTTTCACTATGAATTTATACTTGATATATTGATTTGTTCCCTGCAGCATTTTACAACCTTAGCAGTTTATTTTGAAGGGCATATCCAGGACAATTTATTTTGATTTGTGCCAGTTGAGGGGATTCAGGGATCTGAAGTGTATGTTACAGAAGTATGTTTCACATAGCAATTAAATTAACAGTTGTCAAATTTATCTTTGCCATTACCAATCTTATTGTGAAATAATCTAACTCATTTTACATTGAATTCAGTTGGTTGCGTTTGATTTTCTGATTCCCATGGTTCTGTCTGTCATCATTTCACATGTCATGAGCTGCAGTTGCCTCCAAGGACACTGAGCTCTTGCAGGTATGTGGGATCTTGCACTCGTAATATCTTTCTTTAGAGGTTAAATTTTCACCCATTGAATAAATTAAGTCTTCTTACTTTCTGAAAAAAATAGCATATAAAATAGACACACACAATGAGATTTCCCCATTATGTTTGGAAAACAACAAGGGAATGGATTTGTACTGATTCACAGAAAAAAACCTGCAAGCATTTTTACATTAAAGAACTTAAAATCCTCTATGTTGGGATGTAGTCCTTGGAGATAATTTCATTCTGTTTTCTGTGTTTCCTTAGTACTAACACCACTATTGAAATTTTGGATTGTAATTTTTGGTAGTTGATTTAGGGGAAAATTTTATTCTTATACTGGAATTAAGTTTATCAAGTTTTGGAATTTTATGGAACTTGACTCACTTTAAATAGTAGTGAAACATTACCATGTTGCAATGACTTGCTACCTTAGCATGAATAGTTCCTGATGGGTTGCTCTGTAATGGGACTAGAGCTTGTTTTCTTGCTATGAATAGTTACTGATGCATTTTGGTGTTGTTCTGATCTGTTTTGCTACAATTCTGGGCCTGTTTTGATCTGTTTTGCTGTTCTGATCTGTTCTTTTAGCTCTGTCTTGGTGCTACAATTCTGGACCTGTTCTGTCTTGGTGCTGTTCTGTTTTGGACCTGTGCTACAATTCTGGACCTGTTCTGTTTTGCTGTTCTGATCTGTCTTGGTGCTACATTGGTATGTTTTTCATTTGACAGATTTTGACCTTTATTTTTTTTTTTTTGCTCTGCCATATGCATGGTATCTGTAGCTAGATGAAATATAATATCTTTAGAAATATCAGATGATGCCTGCAGATTTTAACCATCATAATTTACCAAAGATCTGTCATTTAAAGTGCATAGTCTCATATTGAAGAGCCTTACATCTTAGTGCCAATAACATGTATCAAGTGCTGTTTGGTAATGCCTTGGGCATATGTCAGCAAACATATGATTTCCATTTGATTTCCTATTATGGCACTACATGCAATCTTCTGTCCTAATTTTCAATCTTTTCCACTTTGGTTATCTCCATCACACTTCTCTTAACACAGCTATGACTAGGAAATATTAATCCATAATAATATAGTTAAAAAATGTTATGAAAACAAAGGTAAAGTAAAAGTTTAAAAAATAAAATAAAATAAAATAAAAACTCACTGAGAAGAAAGAAATAGAGACATCATCACATATGGTGGATCATAAATATTAGAAAAGAAACAACAAAAATGATGACAACAAGACAGAGTGGGTGCAGCACCTTATAGGTAAATCTGTCCAACTCTATTGAAATTTGAAAAAAATCAAAACCTGATCTCCATGTCAGCAAATTAACAAAAAACGAGCTGCTTCATTCTGTAAGGCAAATCTTGTAGATCTGAGATTTGTGTCTATATGTCATATCACTAGTTTCCAGCATGGAGATATTCAATTGTTCTTTCTGGAAAAGGTAAGCCAAAACTTATTTCCACTGGTGGTGCAGATGTCTTAATTGATGACAATTTTTCAAATACCTCTGCTGTCATACTTTATCAGTAATTATACCTCTACTTGCATGATCACATGATTCTAAGTGTTTGGCAAACTTTTGGGTCACAAATGATGGAAGAAAAAAAACTCATAAGGTGAAAGGGACAAATCTAGGAATTCGTAACCTGTGCTTCACTTTTCAAATATTATGTTTTGAGGAAGCATTTTTTTGAGATTGCTCCTCTTTGCTTGTTGGAACCTTTATGTCTTTTATTTATGTGCAAGTACACTTTTTCTAATGCAGAAGGTCTATCAGGAACAATTATTCATGTATGTTTGTTACGTAATGTAGGTACCATGGTTCTTGGAATCAAGATGGGGCGGCGGAAGAGAGCAACAAATGGCAACGTATTATCAGCCTCTGATGCATGTCCACAGGAGATTGGCACCCCGCTGACGTTCTCTGATGAGACGCAACAACCAGATGATACACAAACAGTGGTGGATGAGACGCAGCCAGGTGGAGTGGCACTACAAGAATTTACACAATTGCCGACCACTTTTGCCGACCAAAAAAATTTTGGTCGCAAAAAAATGACATTTGGCGACCAAATATTAATTAGTCGCGAATGATCATTATTTTTGGCGACCAAATATTATTGGTCGCAGAAGGTTATATTTTGGTGACCAAAAAATGAGTTGGTCGCAGAAAGTGATATGCTTTTGCCGACCAACTACAAATTTGGTTGCGGAAGGTCACATATTTTTTGGCGACCAAAAATTTGGTTGCCAAAAACTTATTTTCAGCAACCAAAAAAAATTAGTCGCCAAATTAGTACTTTTAGCGACTAATATTTTAGTCGCCGTTGATTGAGATTTGGCGACTAAAAAAATTTGTCGGCGAAGGAATCTTTTCTGCGACTAATATTGTCTTCTGGTCGCCAAAAATTTGGAAGGAAAATTTGATTTTTAGTAGGGCGGGAATTGAAATTTTTTTGCGACAAATAAATTTGGTCGCCAATTTTAAAACGGCGTCGTTTTGTACCATGAAAGCAAAAAAATAAAAAAATAAATAAAATCAAATCGGTGCCCTCGCTCTTTGTTTCTCGGTCCGCCCTCTCCCTCTCTGTGTTTTTTTTTTTTTTAATTTCTCAGAAATAGTTGACCCGAAATCCCCAAATTTTCCAAAATTCCTCAAACCCTTTGGCGCCTAGAATTTCTTTTTCCCCCGTCTCTCATTTTCACACTCAAATCTCCCTCCCTCTCTCTCTCTCTCTCTCTCCATATGCAAATCTGTACATAATTTCTATTTGTTGATGTTTACAAGTATCTGAATGTTTGAACTTTGTTTAATATATATATATTTTTGGCATGCGAATTTGGTTTTAATTAATGGTACTCTTTGGGTTGGGATTTCAGAGTTTTAATCATATTTACTTATTCCTTTATGTATATTTTGTTCTCTTTTGATACTTGAAGTGTCTTTGTGAATTCAGGGTTCCCCTCAACCTTTGGATAGGGAAAGGGATCATGGATTATTCTCTTCTCTCTCTCTCTCTCTCACTTTATTTATTTATTTTTATTTTTGATATTCAATGCATGAATTTGATGCTCTAGATCGACGACCCTCTGTGATCTCCAAATTCGCTCTTAATCTCCCAATTCGACTCCCTCAAGTAAAAGATCTCTACTTTGTTTCATGGTTTATATATGTGTTTGTGTAATTTACTCCATTAATTTTTTCTTTTCACCTTCATTTTTGTTCTACATCTCTTCTTTATCTTTTATTACATTCACTAAACTTGATTGAATTCATTGTTATTGTTTGTGTATACACACACACATATATATATATATTTGTCAATTTGTGGTGATTTGTGATTTTATGTTTTTGATTTAGGGGTTTCATCATTTCATTATAAAAAAATTGCAATTAATTCCTGTGAAATTTTTGTCCCAATATCTGTGGAACTAGTTTTTTTTTTCCTCTTGCCCTTTTGATTCAGGGGTTTCATGATTTTGTTTTCATTATAAATAAATTTTGATTAATTTCTTTTTGGAAGATTTACGATGTTTTATTCTTTGCTTATTTCATGAGAGAAAATTATTAGAGCGTAGTTATTAGTAACTTTTCATTGGATTAATTAACTTTATTGAAGGAGAAAGTGATGATATTTGTTCCCATATCTTTTATGGTTGATGAAGTTGTTATCATGTTTAATGATCTTTTTGTTTGCTTTTGTACTTGGTTTGCTTAAGAAACACATTGCTTTCCATATTGCATGAGCAAGAAGGTGCACTTTGTTTATTCGATTCCTCTATTTTTCTATTTTCAGGTATGGTCCTCTCTCTCACTCAATTTCTCTATTTTTCTATCTTTGTTTTCCCTAATTTTTAGAATTAATATTTTCCCTAATTTTTTGAAACTAATGAGACACGCAGTGTCCCATATGTGATTTCTTCGGACTATATTTTGTATTTAAAGGTTATGTTCATCTTAGTTTCCATGTGCTTGCCATGTTATTGGTTCTTTATGGGCATCTTGTATTTTACATAAATTTTCAGTTTGAATATAGTAATTGACAGCAATTAGACAGTTTAAGTAGTGGTAATTTAGAAGTGCCCATCTTTGTTACTTATCAGGAGGACTACCATAGTAGAAGGGGCATTTTTTGCTATTTTTTTTGTGAATTGAATGGGTGACCAAAGAATTTATGATAGCATGGTTGTGTCTATTGAGAAATACATTTGAAATAGCACTCCAAATGATGTTATTGTGTATCATTTTCAACATAAAAAAGCCTTATTATTTATATGTATATATTCTTTTTCTGGGTTCTGTTGGCATGTTTGTCCCCTTCCCCCCTGATAAGCACTTCTAGAGACTGAGGGAAAAGTCGCGAGGGGAAAGAGAGCAAGAGAGGTACTAATGTGCTGGAATTTCCCTTTGGATGGCATGTGGCAACATCATGATAGGACATAGTCAAGATGGGTAGTGTCCCTTGGTCATATGGACAATCAATATTCAAAATGGTAAAAGAACTGTGCCAGGGAGTCTATGGCTTTCAACTGAAGTTCTCAAATCTGGACCATCCTTTCTTCCATTGGCTAAGGTGTCACCTATTGGATTAATTGCATGGAAAATGTCATTTATGTACCCATAAGATCACAGCCATGATCACTACTCACAACATGAATCAAGTGCTTATAATTTATAGCTATGTACGAATTTAGGTAATTTATGAGATTGGGTAATTTTAGTTTTCCTCTGCATTAGTTGATCAATAGAAATTCAGTGATTAACATCAAGAGAATGGCCATGTTTACGATGTAGAATGTATGGCAAAAAATTGGTATGCTGCAAAAGAAGGAACATAGCAGAGAATGATGTTGAAGCAAGTTTGAACGATTCTGAACCTGAACTTGTCACCAAACGCAGAGTTCTTCGATCTCGATATCTCGCTGTTCAGACCCTAATTTCTGGTAATTAACTTTCCTCTTAACAAATTCTTAATTTTATTTGGTTATTATTATTATTATTTTTTGTTTCGTTTCTGATTGTTGTTTGTTGTAGATGAGAGAGATGATTTATCAAGGGTTGATTCGGACAAGTTCAATTCGATTATCAATGAACGATTCTGGTAATTAACTTTCCTCTTGACAATATTGCTTTCTTTAATTTGGTTTTTAGTATAGAAACCTAGAGAACAAGCTGCAGATGCTGAAGCTCTGTTGAACATCACAAACACGTTGGTTACATCTGTTAAAGCACACAGTCAAGAAGGAATTACCCCTTTTAGACTTTGTAAACTGTCTGCTCAGAGATTTCGGGTGACAAGGTCGGGCAAGTACCAGCGCAGAGGATGGTAGGAACTCTATAGCTTGGAAGGAATTATGTGTTTTTATTTTTTGTGCTACCTGTTCTACATTTCGAAAGCATAGCACAAATTGACTCAAAATGGAGTGAACAAAAATCAAAATCCACAAATTGTCAAGAGATATGCATGTCAAAATATTACGTTAGTTTCTTATCCTTATTGTGTAATGTAGTTGTTTCATTGTTTGTTGATCATGTTTTCTCCTTGACATGTTTCAAAGTCTTTAATATTACGGTCATCACATGTAACTACAAAAGCAATCAATAATTTTAGTGAATGCAGTACAGAGCTGTCAAACCCTCAAAATTTTTTGTGTGCCTACCACTTCCATGAACCACAACACCTCTTAATCCTATTCATCATAATATATTTAATTCCAAGTTTAACAGTTGCCTTTTCTAGAAAATTGTTAAATTGAATGTGATGTGTTTAGTAGAGCCAAGGTGTCAACCCACTGTTTTGATGTGTGATATGGATCAATCATATAAACCTTGATAGACTGATAACTGTGGGTTGGTTCTAGTGTTTAAAATGGAGGGCCGAATGCATCATAAACTGATTAAACTTACGATTTTCAAATAGAAAATGCATGCATAAAATGGTTTGGGATTGGAGTTGTTCAACAACTCTTTTTTTCTTTTTTCTTACTTTGGTTGCTTGGATAAACAATTTGATTAAGGCCAGCTTCTCTAGTTATAGTTACAGTTAAGGATCAAAATTTAATTTGAAATATCATCTACACTAACAGTGAGTGTGCCATTTAAATAGCAATGACATGTACTCTGCATTTTGAGCTAACTTTTATCTGTGCATGTTTAATAACACGTAAAGTGCTAAAAAACCATCTCCAATCCTTTCATCAAATCAAGGGAGAGATTTTATTTTATTTTTAATGAAATTGAGAACTCATCAAATTTGAATTTGAAAATACAAAGCATTGGAGAAGAGACGAATTTTTAAAAGATTTTGATGAAAGGATTGGAGTAGTTTATATCAAATCTAGTTTTTTACTCAAATTTTGAATAAATTTAGATGAAAAATTGGTGAAGGGTTTTAGATGCTCTAACAGAAGTTGTTAACTACCAAATACATAACTACCCACTGCCTTTTGGGTTACTCCATTTCATTTTGTGATCACATGTGAAAATTAGCTGTTTATGTTGACATTTCTATTTCTTGCTCTTACTGTTCCAGAGTTTTATAAAAGCGGTGCCTTTGGTTTGGGTTTTTTTATTTTTTATTTATTATAAGTATATTGCTTTGTGCCTCTCCTGCAAAGGCATCAGTGTTTGTTCTGCTAAATGATTTCCTGCCTGGTACTCTTTCTCAGGTCTTGAGGATGGCAATATCCCATTTGGTTCAGTGGAAGGTACTTCACTACAAATCGACTTATCATAGCATTTCGGTACAATTTTTTTATCAAGTTAAGAGTGCGCATCTCATTTATTTGTTGCCTTCTAAAATGATTTCCTTTTTATTCCCCTAACTCCACCAAAAGGAAAAAAATGAACTTTTACATATTTGAGGATTAATTGTTTTATTTATAGAATCAGATATTAACATGTTGACCCCAACCACACGAAATGGTTGCCTATTACACAACTCACTAACCCTGCCAGGAGTTGGAAAAGTATCTTCCTTTTTTTTCTTTTGTTTTTAGACATTTACCCTGCCAGGAGTTGGAAGTATGTGATAGGGTATTTTCGTACTTTTTTTGAGTTGGTTTGGCAATTGGGTGCTTGAGGTTACATAGTTTACTTGCAAATAGATCTTTCTATGCTCTTAATGAAGCCGGACCTTTTTGGCAATAAAAAGCCCAATTGTTGGACTTGGCTTATTGGGGTGGATTAAGGGATGGCGGTTTAGATTATAATGCTTGGTTTTTTGGATTTCCCGCATTCATTGTTATAGATTGGTGGAAGCAGTGTAGTTTGGACGATATTAAGTAAAAATTTAGCAGAAGTGATCTTTTTGGTTTTCTTTGTTGAGAAATCAAAACGGGCTAAATGTTATGATTCAATTTTTAATTTTGTAGATTTGATGTTAAAGAGGAATTCAAAAGAGGTTTTTTTATTTTTTATTTTTAAATTTCACATTAGAAATAAATAGTGAAAGTGCTCTGTTATAGCTTTTATTTTGTAATGTGTATTATGGGTTATTTATTTTTTAATGTGCAAAGAATTAAAATTTAAATGTAATATTTTCATTGATTTGATTTGTATCGTTAGAAATTTTTAAATTAAAATAAACAGACAGATCCTAAAAAAAAAAAATTGCATTTATTTTGTACACCTTTAGTTAGTTAGTTTGGAGGAACTACCAAGAATTGGACTTGCCCGCCCGTTTTGTCCTTGTCATTCCTTATTAGTGCATACATAAACATGTAGCAATCCTACTATCAGTTATAGGAATGGCAACGGGGCGGGGCGGGGCCGGGGATCACACTCTCCGTCTCCGGCCCCGATCCCCGACGGGGACCCTATCACATTTCGTGTGGTTGGGGTCAACATGTTAATATCTGATTCTATAAATAAAACAATTAATCCTCAAATATGTAAAAGTTCATTTTTTCCTTTTGGTGGAGTTGGGGGAAGAAAAAGGAAATCATTTTAGAAGGCAACAAATAAATGAGATGTGCACTCTTAACTTGATAAAAAAATTGCACCGAAATGCTATGATAAGTCGATTTGTAGTGAAGTACCTTCCACTGAACCAAATGGGATATTGCCATCCTCAAGACCTGAGAAAGAGTACCAGGCAGGAAATCATTTAGCAGAACAAACACTGATGCCTTTGCAGGAGAGGCACAAAGCAATATACTTATAATAAATAAAAAATAAAAAAAACCCAAACCAAAGGCACCGCTTTTATAAAACTCTGGAACAGCTAAAAAAACCCAAATGTTCATAACTAAGCCTCAATTACTTATGTGCATATACAACTAGAATTTAAAATACTTCAATGCACCCATTCCAAAATATGATTCGCCAGGGTTAGTGTTTTCTGGTAACACTGTGCTAATCCAATTGGAAAATGATTGTTGAGCAAAAGCTTAATTATCAACTCAATCAAATCCCAAAAGCACATAGTGAATTCACAATTCTACTGTTACCACAACACATAAATAAATCCTAATCAAACAAATAACTGCAAAAACCAAAGAAATAAACGAAACCCTAAACCCTAATTTCATGAAATTGAAGCAAATACCTGAGACCCACCAAGCTCCTCAAACTACTTGACCCAATCCTCCATCATTGGATCCTTTCCGAAATCGTCTGCAAGGGGTTTCGAGCCCGTGACAGGCTCGAGTCCCCTGACAGCCTCCCTAGTCTGCTCTCTAAGCTTATCAAGAGCTTCCGAAACATGAGATTCTTTGGAAACCTTTTAGAGAGAGATCAAATCTGGACCATCCTTTCTTCCATTGGCAAGGTGTCACCTATTGGATAATTGCATGGAAAATGTCAATTTATTCCCATAAGATCACAGCCATGATACTACTCACAACATGAATCAAAGTGCTTATAATTATAGCTATGTACGAATTTAGGTAATTTATGAGATTGGGTAATTTTTAGTTTTCCTCTGCATTAGTTGATCAATAGAAATTCAGTGATTAACATCAAAAGAATGGCCATGTTTACGAATGTAGAATGTAATGGCAAAAAATTGTAGCTGCAAAGAAGGAACATAGCAGAGAATGATGTTGAAGCAAGTTTGAACGATTCTGAACCTGAACTTGTCACCAAACGCAGAGTTCTCGATCTCGATATCTCGCTGTTTCAGGACCCTAATTCTGGTAATTAACTTTCTCTTAAACAAATTCTTAATTTTATTTGGTTATTATTATTATTATTTTTTTGTTTCGTTTCTGATTGTGTTTGTTGTAGATGAGAGAGATGAATTTATCAAGGGTTATTCGGACAAGTTCAATTCGATTATCAAATGAACGATTCTGGTAAATTAACTTTCCTCTTGACAATATTGCTTTCTTTAATTTGGTTTTAGTATAGAAACCTAGAAGAACAAGCTGCAGATGCTGAAGCTCTGTTGAACATCACAAACACGTTGGTTACATCTGTTAAAGCACACAGTCAAGAAGGAATTACCCCTTTTAGACTTTGTAAACTGTCTGCTAAGGAGATTTCGGGTGACAAGGTCGGCAAGTACAGCGCAGAGGATGGTAGGAACTCTATAGCTTGGAAGGAATTATGTGTTTTTATTTTTTGTGCTACCTGTTTCTACATTTCGAAAGCATAGCACAAATTGACTCAAAATGGAGTGAACAAAAATCAAAATCCCAAATTGTCAAGAGATATGCATGTCAAAATATTACGTTAGTTTCTTATCCTTATTGTGTAATTAGTTGTTTCATTGTTTGTTGATCATGTTTTCTCCTTGACATGTTCAAAGTCTTTATATTACGGTCATCACATGTAACTACAAAAGCAATCAATAATTTTAGTGAATGCAGTACAGAGCCTGTCAAAAACCCTCAAAATTTTTGTGTGCCTACCACTTCCATGAACCACAACACCTCTTAATCCTATTCATCATAATATATTTAATTCCAAGTTTAACAGTTGCCTTTTCTAGAAAATTGTTAAATTGAATGTGATGTGTTTTAGTAGAGCCAAGGTGTCAACCCACTGTTTTGATGTGGATATGGATCATCATATTAAACCTTGATAGACTGATAACTGTGGGTTGGTTCTAGTGTTTAAATGGAGGGCCGAATGCATCATAAACTGATTAAACTTACGATTTTTCAAATAGAAAATGCATGCATAAAATGGTTGGGATGGAGTTGTTCAACAACTCTTTTTTTCTTTTTTCTTACTTTGGTTGCTTGGATAAACAATTTGATTAGGCCAAGCTTCTCTAGTTGTAGTTACAGTTAAGGATCAAAATTTAATTTGAAATATCATCTACACTAACAGTGAGTGTGCCATTTAAATAGAGCAATGACATGTACTCTGCATTTGAGCTAACTTTTATCTGTGCATGTTTATAACACCTAAAAGTGTTAAAAAACCATCTCCAATCCTTTCATCAAATCAAGGAAGAGATTTTATATTTTTTTAATGAAATTGAGAACTCATCAATTGAATTTGAAAATATAAAGCATTGGAGAAGAGACGAATTTTTAAAAGATTTTGATGAAAGGATTGGAGTAGTTTATATATCAAATCTAGTTTTTTACTCAATTTGAATAAATTTAGATGAAAAATTGGTGAAGGGTTTAGATGCTCTAACAGAAGTTGTTAACTACAAATACATAACTACCCACTGCCTTTTGGTTACTCCATTTCATTTTGTGATCACATGTGAAAATTAGCTGTTTTTGTTGACATTTCTATTTCTTGCTCTTACTGTTCCAGACGTTTTTATAAAAAGCGGTGCCTTTGGTTTGGGTTTTTTTATTTTTTATTTATTATAAGTATATATGCTTTGTGCCTCTCCTGCAAAGGCATCAGTGTTTGTTCTGCTAAATGATTTCCTGCCTGGTACTCTTTCTCAGGTCTTGAGGATGGCAATATCCCATTTGGTTCAGTGGAAGGTACTTCACTACAAATCGACTTATCATAGCATTTCGGTACACATTTTTTTATCAAGTTAAGAGTGCGCATCGCATTTATTTGTTGCCTTCTAAAATGATTTCCTTTTTCTTCCCCCAACTCCACGAAAAGGAAAAAATAAACTTTTATCATATTTGAGGATTATTTGTTTTATTTATAGAACAGATATTAACATGTTGACCCAACCACACGAAAATGGTTTGCCTATTACACAACTCACTAACCCTGCCAGGAGTTGGAAGGATGCAGAAAGAGTGATGCCCACATTAAATCGATTGATTCATCATGGAACATCACGTCTATGTCAACACCTTATTACCATATTATGGCTAACATTCATGGATTACTTGTATGCCAAAATGAATGTCTATCATTATATAACTAGAGTTATTTTCAATTTTTACCCTGAATCTGCTAAGAGTAGAGGATGTATTGTTTCTACACTCTCTGTGTTTTTTTTAATTGTCTACTACTCCACTTTGAAACCTAGGCCTTGTTTAATCCCATAAATTTTGTGTGAATTGCAATGCAGCTGCTTGATGTAGTGGTGGGTTTTATAATTGTTGTCAAAATGTCTATCTGTATTCAGAATTGGTCTTTGGACTTCTAGTTCTTACTAGACATTGATCTTCATTATTTTGTTTAAGAGTTGGTCTCCATTTCATGCTCACCTCAAAGTGCAATAATAAATTGCATGCATGGATCTTTAGCTGATGAAGTTAATTGATATCCGGGGAAAAGTATGATTTGATAATTTTTATTGTGGTGTTTTGGGTCCATGAGTTTGTTAATTCAAATAGTGGCTTCATGATACCTTTTGAAACAGTTTATATGCAGTCCCTTCGTCTTCAATCCATCAGGAAGCTGATGCAGCATAGTTGATGTGGGCTAGGACTTGGAAAAAGACAACGTGCATATTGTTCTTGTTGGACTCCTACTGATTTGATACTTGAGTCCTATTAAGTTACGATATTGGGCAGGAGTGAGTGGTTTAGAAGGTTTTCATATGGTGATTAGATTTGATGAAGCCTAAAAATTGCTCTATCTCTGCAAAACAAGATTAGGCTCTCAAATATGAATAAAATGCAGATCTAATGTATATTACATGTACTAGGATACGAGTATTGGGTATGAATGTTTGTCAAATCTTCCTAAATCTAAATATTTGGTATTGAAGATATGTATCCAAAAGTTGATTATGGGTATGTAGATGCATCTAAATATTATACAGGTTTTGGAAACATATCTCATATTCTTATTCTTGTCATATTCAATGAACATGGGTACATTGGGAGAACAATGTATTATACAGTTGAGTAACAATTGCTGTAAGTTTTTCCATAACAAACTTCAAATAGTTTAGATTTAATGCTTTATTGAGTAAGAAAGTATATGTCTTAACAATAAAGATGATCATTAATCTTAGTAGTTATGACCATAGGAGCTTGTGTGCATTATGGACTTGTTTAATAATTTTTTTATTATATTAAATTCAGTGACTCTTTAGCTTCTTACAAAAAAAAACTCACTAGTTGGTCGTGAATTGCCATGGCATTCAATCTTGTAATTTTGATCAATGATCATGTCACTCTAGTACATGGTTTAATTTCAAGATGTTAAAACTTAGCCTTTCCTTTCATTTGGCTTGTAGTAGGTAAGTTGGCATAATTTCTTTGGCAATTTTTTAACTTTGAATTGATATGCTGCGCTACTGGTTCATGTGTTTCTCTAATTTTTCTGGCTTGTGTTTTGCTCTGTGTTTAGCTAGTGGCCGGTCAACGGTGAACCTTGAAAGATCTTTAGATCATGATGGTGACCCGCTTGCCATAAGTGTAGTAGTGTAATCTAATTTTTTGATTTAGAAGTATTTTAAATTCTAGTAGTGTAATCTAAATAAGTGTAATGAAGTTTGACTAGCTACTAGATTAGCTGATGTGAAATAGAATTGTCAGGTCATCCATAACACTAGTCAAAACAAACAACAATTCATTTTGATTGAATCAGTTAGTTTTGTGTAATGAAGTTTGATAATAGAAGGGAACGTTCACCTCACTATGACTTTCCCTTTGAAATTGCTTGCATGTTCTTCTGTGAATTTTTTGGCTTCACTATATGTTTGTTCTGATATTATTCCTTCATGGCACCCTAGTAACACATGGGAACCTTTTAGGAGGCAAAACTAGATGGCAGCTACTTGTGACAGTTTCAGCACTTTGCGACGGAGGTTGGGTTTACTTGTTGCAAAGATTTCCCTTAAATGTGCATAATCTTTATGAAAGTTTACTTTTTTCAGGACTCAAAATCCTAGCTGATGTGGCTCATTATCTTTCCATAGAATACAATTGGTAATCAAACAAAATGATCAAACATTTTTGTTACTGATAAACAAC
>NW_021024684.1:44755-105860 GCF_004153795.1 Camellia sinensis
CCACTTCTCATCACCATTGCCACCTCCCTCCCTCCCTCTGCCTCCCCTGCCACCCACTTCCCAATTGTATTTTTTTTACTGAGAAACACGTAAGTTCAATTCATTGCCTCAAACTTTTCTTTTTAACAGACAAAAAAATAGAGTATCAAACAATGGAAGACTTAGATACAAAGTATTAAAATGAGTCCCTGCGTGTTAAGTGCTAATGAAGTGTTGTTGATCATTCAAATTATCTGATTAATGGCGAATAATAATTAATAATTCTTGTTCTTGATGTGTTATAGACTCGTAGTAAATATTTTTTTGAAATTTGAAATATCACTGTTTTAACTATAAGAATAAAAGTCTTTCTATATTATTTCTGTTTTAATTTTCTGCCCTTTTTCCATTTATCCCTGGCCGTGGTTTCTCTCATGGTTCAATTGCCAAAGATAATAGAACAAAAACCATAAGAAAAATAAAATTTGGTGTTGAGCCAAGAGTTGTTTTAAAAAATGATTGAGACCCAAGGAATTAGACTAAGTTGTTTTTCTTTTTGGTTTTGCAAACGATTATTTGAGGCAACCAATTTTAGTGGTGCAGACGCCCCTTTCCCATGCATTCAGCTTGGCTCAAGTCTCGTTTTGATGTTTCTAGTGCTGAAGCCACCCATTTCTTTTGTTATGTCTGGATCTTGAATTTATAAAAACAAATGTAAGGAAATTAATTTTTACTGCATATGTCTATTAGGTAAGTGTAGAGAACTGTACGAGTGTTCCCCTCCGATCCCATTTGCATTATGGTTTCTGCCTAACATGTCTATCCATGTATTCTGAGACTTGTATTGAAGTAGGGTCTGAATTCTGAGGCGTGGCGAGGTTTGGCCTGTTGGTATTTTCAACGTCTTCTCTATATGCCTGGATGATGATATTGATGGGTTGGCGGCTCCATCTGTAATCTGTCTGGTGCTGAGATTGATACGATCGAAGCCGTGTAAACTCAATTGTGCGTGCCATTCTCAGACAAATAGTATGCTAAGTCTCTATTTATTGTTGTAATAATTCTCTTGTTAGGTTTTATCAGTTACCTCTATGACCTGTTACCCCTGATTTGACCATGTACGGAAATTCAGTGCCTGCGTTCCACTTCTGTTAAATACACAGTTAGAGGTTATTTCGTTGCCAAAAGCCCGGTTTGACCAAAACCTTTCTGTTTGAGTTGTATGATTTTATTCGCTTTTTTATTTCAGTGAAGACTTATGAGTGTTATAGGATTGCGAAATCCCAACCCGAATCAATAGCCTTTTCAGAGAAGTTTGGTTGATAAAGCTTTCGAAGATTGCCACTTCGCTGATTATGACGGGGATCGAGCTGCCATTCGATCATGTTTTTATTTTTCCAGATTTTCCAAGGTTTTGGCCTCTGTCCGCTCGAGCGGGACAGCGGGCGGCTCGAGCGTTGGATTGGAAGCTCTCAGCATCTCTGCAGTCGCCTGCCGAGCAAAAAATACTGGAAGGTGTGATTTTACGCTCGAGCGGATTCTCATACGCTCGAGCGCATCTCAGTTTGTTCGCACGCAGTTTTTGGTCAGTCCGCTCGAGCGGGCTGTGTTGAGCTCGAGCGGACCGCGCGATCCCAGATTTCCAGATTTTGTTAAAGAGTTGGTTTTCTTCTGAAATTAGGATTGCTTTGGTTTTCTATAAATAGTTGGTTTTCTCTCAACACTAAAAAAAAACTTCTCCAGATCTTATTTTTGGATCTTAAGGTTTATATCTGGAGAGATTTTGCTAGTTTTTCTTTGATGTTTTGATTGAGTCTTCAACTCATGTTCTAAAGAGAGTACATCAAAGGTTGTGTTTTGTTCTACAAAAGAGAGTGTTGTTCTTCAGTTGTGGATTCTGAAGAATTCGTGCCTGAAGCTTTGGTGGAATCCGGAGTGGCTCATCAGAAA
This sequence comes from Camellia sinensis, assembly GCF_004153795.1. Taxonomy (NCBI): domain Eukaryota; kingdom Viridiplantae; phylum Streptophyta; class Magnoliopsida; order Ericales; family Theaceae; genus Camellia; species Camellia sinensis. Next base: position 46,685 of record NW_021024684.1, read on the forward strand.
GACAATTCCGTGGTGAAGATGGGGTTGGAAGAGGCACATAGAGGTTGGTTCAATTAGGCGTTGTGGATTCGCTAGGTAATTGAGAGTATACCTGTGTAATTCCTTTAATTCTTCTTAGTGGATTGTTCTTGTGGCTGTTGCCCGTGGTTTTTTGATCACAGTTGGAGGTGACCAATTGTGGTTTTTTCCACGTTAAATCGTTGTGTCTCTTTATCTTGTTTGTTTGATTGTTTGATTGGGATTGTTATATTCTGCTTTAAATTGATACATAATCATAAATCAACATCTAGGGGATTTCTAGATTTTTCAGCTTCCATAGCAAAGAATATATTATCTGTAAGTCCATTCAAACCTTGCAAATTCTGTCTTAACCTTTCTAAGTATTATAGCAATTTTGATTTGTTGTTAGTATTTATACGAAGCTGAGAAGCACGGACAATTATAAGAAGGTGGTGCGTCCGTGTCGGACAACAATACTCGAAGAACACTTCCCGACATGTGTCCGACACATGCCCAAATGCGTCCTATTATTTTTAAAGTTTCGTAGACGCAGACATGTTTGGGACATTTAGGGCACACACGTGCCTATCTCTTAGATACACACAAGTTTGAACAAAAAAACTTCGAATTCTATGATAAGAAAGGAAAACAATATAGTTTTATATCTATTAATCCCTCAAAAAACTATAAAAATTAGTGTTATGCTGTAAATTTTTGTTATCTTTGAATGAAATATATATCATAAATATATTAATTATATATTTTGCATGTGTCCCTCACATGTTGTGCCCTGTGTTTTTTGAAAATTGTCATGTTGGCGTGTCTATGTCATGTCATTTGTCCGTGTTTGTGCTTCTTATGTGGGATGGGAAGGTTGTGAAATGGGTTTTTGGGGGAATTGCTAATGCTCATCAATCATCCATGTTTTGAAAATATGGGATTGGAAAGGGAAAAATTGTGATAGATGTATTTGTAGATGTAAATGATTTAATGCTAATAATTCAAGGTAATGTTCTTAACTTCCATGAATCTGAAAAGATCATTATAAGTTGACACATAAGTTATCAAAATGTTGCACACCATGCTCATCATGTTAGCACATGATCTTGTCGTCAACCTATGAGGAGCATATTTCTTTCAGTGAGCTTTATAGTCTTAGTTTTAGAAATACTATCCCATCTTCTCTTTTCAATAATTAAATATTTATCTCACAACTTTTCACTTTCACCAGATAACTATTATTACTAGCACGTTCATACTGCAGAACAATGCCGTGGTAATTTTTCTTCTCCTCTGAGTTTTACTGATTGTCTTTTGATTATTTTTCCCTCTACCCATCTAATGTCTTTTATTTGGTTTCTTGAATACCTGATACTATAACAATAGGACCAAGACCAAAGAGGAGCAACAAATGGCATAGCTATGACTGCAATGTCACTTTTTAAAGCTGTTGGTCCAGCTGCTAGAGGAGCAGTGTGAGTGCTCACTTAATTATGTTAGCCATCTTTTATGTTTTTTTATACCTTGGACACATGTTTACTAGTTGAACACGTGTAAGCCACTTCTAGGGTCTTGGCATAATTTTAAATAAAATAAAAAAAGAAAGCAAAAAGAAGTATGAATTTGTACATTTTAATCCTGCCATTGGGATTTTAATATTTTAAAGCCTAAACCTGTGGAACTTTTGGCTCCCACCTTATCTATGAATACTTGGAACTTCTAAACCTAATGAACTTTGTATCTCCATTTCTTTTCCAATTTATAAAAGCATATAAGGAATTATTGGATATAAATTTATTTGTTATGGAAAAGTGAAATTTGCGTAATACCTGTCCTGATTCTTTTGGAAACTATTTCATTAGCATGTCCGTATGGTGTCATATCAATGATTCTTAGTTGATTATAAAGTACTTGTGTGATATGAATTGATATATATATTGGATTTGTTAATTAGTCTCAATGATCTATGCAGCTTTTCTTGGGCACAACGGCGTCAGGTTGCTGCCTTCCTTCCAGGTAACAACTCTCCACTAAGTCCATTTATTGAATTTCGGTTGGCTACACTGTGTCGGACATTCTTTATCTGAGATCACACACATTCCTATAGTTGCCTATTTTGACTTTATTGGTTCAAGAAACATAATGAATATATTAAGTTGTTTCTTAACATTCATTCCCATATGAGGTTGCTTTTGATCATCATGGACAATTGTTCTTTCGATTTCTGTGTCTTTTGTCCAAAGAATCATGTTTTGATGGTTGGTTCCTTTAGAGTGGTTCCATTATAGTTGGAATTGTGATTCTATCTTGACAAGAAATGTGATAATGATTCAGTTTTTTCTCTTGACCACAAAATCACGGTTTTGGAACAGGAAAGTCACCCCCAGTAGGTGATTCCACAAACGGGGTTGACTCATTGAATTGTGGCTTAATTTTGAGAATACTTTCGTTTTGAACCCATCAACAACAATTGGTAGTCTGGTGTCCTGGCAGGTGACAGCACAAGAAGCAATAAAATGGTGATGATGACATAATGAATGAACTATGTGGCAGTATTGTAGTGTTATGGTGGAAAAAGCAGCATGATCTGTGGTCTGGGCAAACTAGGTGTTACAATGGCTTCTATCATAGCTTGTATTAATTACCATCATTGCCATTGCATTTCATGTTGGTTTTATGATGAGGGAAGCATCCGGTAGTACTGTAGGTATCACTGATTGGGAAAGTCGACTTCGTTAATGGCAAGGCTAGGGTTAGGCCGTGTTGTTGGCAATCATGTTAGTGCCCTTTGTGCTTTTATACATGATGAACAAAACATATGTCTAGTGTTCAAACCATATGTCTAGTGTTCAATTCAAAGAGAGGCTTGCCCCCATGATAAGAATTGCTGTTAGCGTCCCCAGTGGGGGTAAGGCTGCTTACATCTTATGCTTCCCAGACCCTACTTTAGTGGAAACTTCGTGCATTGGGTCGTCCTCCTTTAAGATTAGTTGAATTGAGTTACAGATCATGACATGGGTATGATTTCGGATGCACAAAATGGTGTCAGGCTCTCAAGTCTCTACAAACACTGGTTTCTAATTTCACAAGTACAGCCACATCAATGTGGTTTTGGTTATCTACTTCCTGAAGATATTGTTTTGAAGTGTTCCCTCATAATTTGGAAAATTTTCTTTTGATTCTTTTATTGGTTTGAAGTAATTCTTTGATTCTTTAGTTTCAATAAATCTATCCTACTTCATTTGATCACTCAACCATGCCATGTCTCTTTTTATCCTTATTTTGCAAAACAAAGTATGGAGTTAGCTATTGATTTTGCCAAAATTGTTAATAATGCAATTTGAAAGTAGCCCGATTCATAAACACAACACAGTAACTCCGTAACCAGCGTTTACATCTATAAGCACACTACATAAACACAACATAGCGTTTACATCATTGCAGCTACCTGGATCACAATCAATTTACTGGGAGAATCCCTGATGCATTCTATAAGCACACTTTCTTGAAAGAAATGTGAGTTTCTGTCTTCAATCAGTACAAGCAAATTGCAATTACCCAACACTAGGTGAAATGCTAATTGATTAAATGTTGTCACAGGTATATTGAAGGAAATGCTTTCCGACCAGGTGTGAACCCTATTGGCGTCCACAATGTCCTTGAAGTTTCTGACACAGAGTTCTTGTTTTAGTCAAAGCTTCCACATATTATTTACTCGTAGAATTGTTTCTTTTTGTTCTTGCTAAAACTAGGGTGTTTCAGTTTGAATTGGAATGTAGTTCTATAAATAGGATGTATATAATGTACACTAGTGTTTTGGGAAATTTAAGAAATTTTGGAAGTAGGTTGTTTGACAGTTTAGAAAGGTGTTGTTGGATTCTTTGATTGTCATTATTTTGTGCGAACAATGTCTGGTGGAACACCATGGTGGGGATGTCTGGTTGTTTCAGTTTGAATTGGAGCAATGTCTGGTTGTTTGACAGAAATTTAATAAATCGAATGTTAATGAATTATGCATTGTGTCGAATGTTAATGATTCAGTTAATTTGAGTGATGCTTTAAAATTATAGGTTTATTATGGATTGAATAAATTATTAGGAATTACAAGTGTATTGTTTTCCTGCTTTGGCGACCAATTTATTAGTCGCGACAAATAAATAATTTTTTTTCGCAAAAAATGACGGAATGTCACAATTGGCGACCAAACTTTTTGGTCGCGGAATGTCACGATTGGCGACCAAAATTTTTGGTCGCGGAATGTCACAATTGGCGACCAAACTTTTTGGTCGCGGAATGTCACGATTGGCGACCAAAATTTTTGGTCGCGGAATGTCACAATTGGCGACCAAACTTTTTGGTCGTTGAATGTGATAATTGGCGACCAAACTTTTTGGTCGGGAAAATATCACTTTTCGCGACCAAAGTGTTTTAGCGACTAAATGAATTAGTCGCGGTAATGATATATTTCGCGACCAAAAATTTAGTCGGCAAATCCGACTTTTGCCGACCAACCAAAATTTTGGTCGCGAATTACTTTTGCCGACCCTCAATTGGCGACCAAAGTAGCGACCAAAAAATTTGGTCGCGGATAACTTTTGCCGACCAAAAATAGACTTTTAGCGACCAATTTTTTTGTTGCCAAAAGTATTAATTCTTGTAGTGTGTGTAAGAGCATTGAACATAGTAGTAAGATAAAAATTATGTTTTTATTTTATTTTATTTGAGTGCATAAGTCATCAAGTAAGGCAATGAAAACCCATAAAGACAAAGAGAAACAAAGGAAAAAAAAAAAAACAAAAGGTTACTTTGCACATAACAAGGACACTTCCACAACAAATAAAATATTAGCTAAAGAACCTTGAAATCAGCCACAACAGCAGCAATAGCCAATTGAATGTTGCCCCAGCTGCATCGATAGCTTCGAAATCGAAGTTGTAGCATAATTTATGTTTGACTTTATGCAGTGAAAGAGTAGCTGGCAGCAACAGTAGGCAGCGAAAAAACTAACAGGACCCACAACCAGCACTTTTTTTTCGAAGTTCATTAGCAATGTTTGTAATTTGTGACTTCCTTTCCCTTTTGTACCAGGGCAAACGAGGTCAACTCATGTACGAGGACCAACATTAGGCAAAGGAGTGCAGAAAAAAATTACTAGGAGAAAGGGGGAGAAATTACATGTCTATGTGAATCGGGTGTTGAATGCAATCACAGGAGGGAATGCCACCCCAGCGATGAATGAGTTGGGCCTTCAAATCAGACGGTTGTGCCCTCTTCAGAGCGTGATGTCATGGAGAAAAATTGATCAACCTACCAAAGATGAGGTCATCCAAGCGGTGCTAGTATGAGAATCATCTTGCCATAATGTCTTTATTGCCCTATTTGTAATTGCATAAATTAATTGTTGTACTAATTCTCTTATTATGTTTGTAGGACAAGTTTGTTATCGGCGATGATTTTGATAATGATGAACAAGCGCAACAGATCCTCGATAGAAAGGCATATTTGCTATACATGGATTGGAGGTACAATCTAAAGCAAGAGTTCCTCGAACTTGAGGAAAAGGGTGTTGATGACCCCTATAGTCATTCGCCTAGTGGAGTGAGCTATACATGGATTGGAGGTACAATCTAAAGCAAGAGTTCCTTGAACTTGAGGAAAAGGGTGTTGATGACCCCTATAGTCATTCGCCTAGTGGAGTGAGCTTGGAGGACTGGAAATATATGATTGATGTTGCTTGGAAAGACGAATCTCACTTGGTAACAAATTAATTAGAAACCCCATTATTGAAATTAATTTATGTTTTAATATGTAAAAATTGTTCACTAATCTTTTATTTATTTATTTATTTTTTGTTCCTATTTTTTTAGAAACGCTCAAGAGCTGGTAAAGCAAATAGGGCTATGCTCCCCTATAATCATACAACTGGATCGCGATCATTTCCTATAGCAATGTCGCTTATGGTGAGAAGTTAATTTAGTAATGTAATGGATGACTGATTCTTCTTGATTCTGAATATTACCATGTATTAATTCGTCAATGGCAATTTTCCAAACGTAACAGGCAAATGAGGATGGAGATGTAGATTTCCCCGAATTTTATAAGAAAGCACACAAGTCCAAGAAGATGGGAGATTGGATTGACCCCAAATATGGTGAGCTACATGTGAGTATTGAATGTTGAAACCAAGTGTGATGCATATCAATTAATAAAGTTGTTTTAAATTCCTTCTCCCATCTTGACTTTATTGTTTTCTTGCCATTACAGGATGATATGGTGAATCTACAACTAACAGCCACCGATGCGGGGTTGCCATTGACCCACGAAGAAATATCAAGGCAAGTGCTTGGGGAAAAAAAAAATTACTTGCGTGGATGTGGGATAGGCCCACAACCCTCTTCCACAGCTTCTAGTGCGGCACGAGCACGTGATAAACATATGGAGTCAATGAGAGCGGAATTGGAGGTTCTTCGTGAGCAGCATCAAAGTGATCACGATGAGTTGCTGAAGGAGAAAGAGGAGCGTCAAAGAGATCGGGAGGACCTATTGAAGGAGAAAGAGGAGCGGCAAAGAGATCGGGAGGAGCTATTGAAGGAGAAAGAGGAGCGGCAAAAAGATCGGGAGGAAATTATGAGGGAAAAAGAGCAGCTGATCAAACAAATCAATGAAGAAAAAAAAGCACGGGAGGCACAACAAGTACAACTCAATCATTTGAACGACGTGGTGTCCAGGCTCTCAACCCTCTTGGAGGGTTCAGATGGTCATCCTACTATTCGATAAACAAAATTTTGTTTGACAAGCTAGTTCAACTTCTACAAAAAATATGGATCATATTCACATAGAATTCTTTTCTAAAGTTGCTATGCAAATTTTGTTTTTGTTATGTGCTTCGAATAGGTTTTGAGGCATAAAGTGAGTAGACTTTGCAGCAGCCGACGTGGTGTTTTGCTACATTACACAAAGGACCGTAATCTGATTTCCATAAGGTAACCACATGATTTCAATGAAATATGAAGTTCCCCAAAAGCAAATATGATGAGCCTATGAATATGAGGCCAGTTACTATATTAGCAGTGATATCCAATTGAATGTCATTTCAAATTTAAGACTAATTGCAGCAGCCAATTAAATTGGAATGAATTTTGATTTAGTACAATATAACTAGTACAACTTGACTGGTCTAAAGTGCATGAAAGCCATGATTGGTTCATAGTGATGAGTTTGAGAGAGAGAGGAACTTTGGGGTCTGTTAGTGGACAACAATTTTGGGTTGTAATCAAAAGGATGCTAATACAATTGTAATATTTGTTGCATAAAAAGGATGGTAATACGTGAAAAAAATTAATGAAACCCTCATTGTGCATTAGGAGTTATCGACATTGAATCATGACTTTATAGGGACAGACCCCGAAAAATGCATTAGGAGTTACAGACCCCGAAAAATTAATGAATCATGACTGGTCTAAAGTGCATTAGGAGTTGTCGTGGAAAAGGCCATAAGCTTAGCCGAAAAAGGCCTTGGAGGGCCGAAAAATGAAAGCAGCCCCCGAACCAGTGTAGGGATGGCACGGGTAGCTTCGTTGTGTCAAATAGGACTTGGGGGGACAGACGGGACGTAATTAGCACGGGTACGTTGGGAGTTGTCGTGGAAAAGGCCATAAACTTAGCCGAAAAAGGCCTTGGAGGGCCGAAAAATGAAAGCAGCCCCCGAACTAGTGTAGGGATGGCACGGGTAGCTTCCTTGTGTCAAATAGGACCTGTGGGGACAGACGGGACATAATTAGCATGTGTACGTTGGGAGTTGTCGTGGAAAATGCCATAAACTTAGCCGAAAAAGGCCTTGGAGCGCTGAAAAATGAAACCAGCCCCCGAACCAGTGTAGGGATGGCACGGGTAGCTTCCTTGTGTCAAATAGGACCCATGGGGACAGACGGGACGTAATTAGCATGGGTACATTGGGAGTTGTCATGGAAAATGCCATAAACTTAGCCGAAAAAGGCCTTGGAGGGCCGAAAAATGAAACCAGCCTCCGAACCAGTGTAGGGATGGCACGGGTAGCTTTGTTGTGTCAAATAGGACCTGTGGGGACAGACGGGACCTAATTAGCACGGGTACGTTGGGAATTTTTGTGGAAAAGGCCATAAACTTAGCCGAAAAAGGCCTTGAAGGGCCGAAAAATTAAAGCAACCCCCGAACCACTGTAGGGATGGCACGGGTAGTTTCGTTGTGTCAAATAGGACCTGTGGGGAAAGACGGGACATAATTAGCACGTGTACGTTGGGAGTTGTCGTAGAAAATGTTATAAACTTAGCCGAAAAAGGGCCTTTGAGGGCCGAAAAATGAAAGCAGCCCCCGAACCAGTGTAGGAATGGCACGGGTAGCTTTGTTGTGTCAAATAGGACCTATGGGGACAGACGGGACGTAATTAGCACGGGTACGTTGGGAGTTGTCGTGGAAAAGGCCATTAACTTAGCCGAAAAAGGCCTTGGAGGGCCAGAAAATGAAAGCAGCCCCTGAACCTCTGTAGGGATGGCACGAGTAGCTTCGTCATGTGAAATAGGACCTATGGGGTCAAACGGGATGTAATTAGCACGCGTACGTGGGGCGTTGGCGTGAGAAACGCTATAAAGCTACACAAAAAATATATTAAAGCTTATATTGACTTTCGAAGTTGAAAGATAAGAAACTTGACATTTACCACAAGTGTTGACTAGTTTCTATTGCAATATTTAAATTGTTTCTATTGTTAGCATTTGCTTTGAACCTTTCTTTTCTACCACTTTTTGATGAAGTTGTGATGGCATATATTAAAGTTTACAAAAATATATGTTGTATAAGTATCTCTATATATGTACATTTATGAATAAAATACATATATATTCACACATTAGACTAAACTTGACTTCGGGCTCATGCTTGACTTGGGAAGTTTCTTTGCACTTTAAATGTACACTTTCAATACAATTTAAAGTGTAAAGAAAGTATATTGAAATTCCTAAATTCAAACTATAGTTAAATACAATTTCAATTACAATTGACATCCTTGCAATTTGTGTTTTGTAGATGGCTAAAACTTTTTGTTTACAATGGAACTAATGGGTGTAATTTTTGTTGTGTAGATGGCTTTTGGCATTGACATGTGGATCTTCTATTTTTTTCTCGGAAGATACACAAGCTGGGAAAGTTGGGAAGTTTTTTGTCGTCCTATACTTTTTGCTGTGGACTATGGATGCATCGAACATATAATTTTTGACAGGGTACAAAGTATTTTTGGAGCTTGTATTAATTAATGAACCGTGGAATTTGGATGCATCGTACATATAATTTATGGTGGGGTACATAATATTTTTGGAGCTTGTATTAATTAATGAACCGTGGAATTTGGATGCATCGTACATATAATTTATGGTGGGGTACATAATATTTTTGGAGCTTGTATTAATTAATGAACCGTGGAATTTGGATGCATCGTACATATAATTTATGGTGGGGTACATAATATTTTTGGAGCTTGTATTAATTAATGAACCGTGGAATTTGGATGCATCGTACATATAATTTATGGTGGGGTACATAATATTTTTGGAGCTTGTATTAATTAATGAACCGTGGAATTTGGATGCATCGTACATATAATTTATGGTGGGGTACATAATATTTTTGGAGCTTGTATTAATTAATGAACCGTGGAATTTGGATGCATCGTACATATAATTTATGGTGGGGTACATAATATTTTTGGAGCTTGTATTAATTAATGAACCGTGGAATTTGGATGCATCGTACATATAATTTATGGTGGGGTACATAATATTTTTGGAGCTTGTATTAATTAATGAACCGTGGAATTTGGATGCATCGTACATATAATTTATGGTGGGGTACATAATATTTTTGGAGCTTGTATTAATTAATGAACCGTGGAATTTGGATGCATCGTACATATAATTTATGGTGGGGTACATAATATTTTTGGAGCTTGTATTAATTAATGAACCGTGGAATTTGGATGCATCGTACATATAATTTATGGTGGGGTACATAATATTTTTGGAGCTTGTATTAATTAATGAACCGTGGAATTTGGATGCATCGTACATATAATTTATGGTGGGGTACATAATATTTTTGGAGCTTGTATTAATTAATGAACCGTGGAATTTGGATGCATCGTACATATAATTTATGGTGGGGTACATAATATTTTTGGAGCTTGTATTAATTAATGAACCGTGGAATTTGGATGCATCGTACATATAATTTATGGTGGGGTACATAATATTTTTGGAGCTTGTATTAATTAATGAACCGTGGAATTTGGATGCATCGTACATATAATTTATGGTGGGGTACATAATATTTTTGGAGCTTGTATTAATTAATGAACCGTGGAATTTGGATGCATCGTACATATAATTTATGGTGGGGTACATAATATTTTTGGAGCTTGTATTAATTAATGAACCGTGGAATTTGGATGCATCGTACATATAATTTATGGTGGGGTACATAATATTTTTGGAGCTTGTATTAATTAATGAACCGTGGAATTTGGATGCATCGTACATATAATTTATGGTGGGGTACATAATATTTTTGGAGCTTGTATTAATTAATGAACCGTGGAATTTGGATGCATCGTACATATAATTTATGGTGGGGTACATAATATTTTTGGAGCTTGTATTAATTAATGAACCGTGGAATTTGGATGCATCGTACATATAATTTATGGTGGGGTACATAATATTTTTGGAGCTTGTATTAATTAATGAACCGTGGAATTTGGATGCATCGTACATATAATTTATGGTGGGGTACATAATATTTTTGGAGCTTGTATTAATTAATGAACCGTGGAATTTGGATGCATCGTACATATAATTTATGGTGGGGTACATAATATTTTTGGAGCTTGTATTAATTAATGAACCGTGGAATTTGGATGCATCGTACATATAATTTATGGTGGGGTACATAATATTTTTGGAGCTTGTATTAATTAATGAACCGTGGAATTTGGATGCATCGTACATATAATTTATGGTGGGGTACATAATATTTTTGGAGCTTGTATTAATTAATGAACCGTGGAATTTGGATGCATCGTACATATAATTTATGGTGGGGTACATAATATTTTTGGAGCTTGTATTAATTAATGAACCGTGGAATTTGGATGCATCGTACATATAATTTATGGTGGGGTACATAATATTTTTGGAGCTTGTATTAATTAATGAACCGTGGAATTTGGATGCATCGTACATATAATTTATGGTGGGGTACATAATATTTTTGGAGCTTGTATTAATTAATGAACCGTGGAATTTGGATGCATCGTACATATAATTTATGGTGGGGTACATAATATTTTTGGAGCTTGTATTAATTAATGAACCGTGGAATTTGGATGCATCGTACATATAATTTATGGTGGGGTACATAATATTTTTGGAGCTTGTATTAATTAATGAACCGTGGAATTTGGATGCATCGTACATATAATTTATGGTGGGGTACATAATATTTTTGGAGCTTGTATTAATTAATGAACCGTGGAATTTGGATGCATCGTACATATAATTTATGGTGGGGTACATAATATTTTTGGAGCTTGTATTAATTAATGAACCGTGGAATTTGGATGCATCGTACATATAATTTATGGTGGGGTACATAATATTTTTGGAGCTTGTATTAATTAATGAACCGTGGAATTTGGATGCATCGTACATATAATTTATGGTGGGGTACATAATATTTTTGGAGCTTGTATTAATTAATGAACCGTGGAATTTGGATGCATCGTACATATAATTTATGGTGGGGTACATAATATTTTTGGAGCTTGTATTAATTAATGAACCGTGGAATTTGGATGCATCGTACATATAATTTATGGTGGGGTACATAATATTTTTGGAGCTTGTATTAATTAATGAACCGTGGAATTTGGATGCATCGTACATATAATTTATGGTGGGGTACATAATATTTTTGGAGCTTGTATTAATTAATGAACCGTGGAATTTGGATGCATCGTACATATAATTTATGGTGGGGTACATAATATTTTTGGAGCTTGTATTAATTAATGAACCGTGGAATTTGGATGCATCGTACATATAATTTATGGTGGGGTACATAATATTTTTGGAGCTTGTATTAATTAATGAACCGTGGAATTTGGATGCATCGTACATATAATTTATGGTGGGGTACATAATATTTTTGGAGCTTGTATTAATTAATGAACCGTGGAATTTGGATGCATCGTACATATAATTTATGGTGGGGTACATAATATTTTTGGAGCTTGTATTAATTAATGAACCGTGGAATTTGGATGCATCGTACATATAATTTATGGTGGGGTACATAATATTTTTGGAGCTTGTATTAATTAATGAACCGTGGAATTTGGATGCATCGTACATATAATTTATGGTGGGGTACATAATATTTTTGGAGCTTGTATTAATTAATGAACCGTGGAATTTGGATGCATCGTACATATAATTTATGGTGGGGTACATAATATTTTTGGAGCTTGTATTAATTAATGAACCGTGGAATTTGGATGCATCGTACATATAATTTATGGTGGGGTACATAATATTTTTGGAGCTTGTATTAATTAATGAACCGTGGAATTTGGATGCATCGTACATATAATTTATGGTGGGGTACATAATATTTTTGGAGCTTGTATTAATTAATGAACCGTGGAATTTGGATGCATCGTACATATAATTTATGGTGGGGTACATAATATTTTTGGAGCTTGTATTAATTAATGAACCGTGGAATTTGGATGCATCGTACATATAATTTATGGTGGGGTACATAATATTTTTGGAGCTTGTATTAATTAATGAACCGTGGAATTTGGATGCATCGTACATATAATTTATGGTGGGGTACATAATATTTTTGGAGCTTGTATTAATTAATGAACCGTGGAATTTGGATGCATCGTACATATAATTTATGGTGGGGTACATAATATTTTTGGAGCTTGTATTAATTAATGAACCGTGGAATTTGGATGCATCGTACATATAATTTATGGTGGGGTACATAATATTTTTGGAGCTTGTATTAATTAATGAACCGTGGAATTTGGATGCATCGTACATATAATTTATGGTGGGGTACATAATATTTTTGGAGCTTGTATTAATTAATGAACCGTGGAATTTGGATGCATCGTACATATAATTTATGGTGGGGTACATAATATTTTTGGAGCTTGTATTAATTAATGAACCGTGGAATTTGGATGCATCGTACATATAATTTATGGTGGGGTACATAATATTTTTGGAGCTTGTATTAATTAATGAACCGTGGAATTTGGATGCATCGTACATATAATTTATGGTGGGGTACATAATATTTTTGGAGCTTGTATTAATTAATGAACCGTGGAATTTGGATGCATCGTACATATAATTTATGGTGGGGTACATAATATTTTTGGAGCTTGTATTAATTAATGAACCGTGGAATTTGGATGCATCGTACATATAATTTATGGTGGGGTACATAATATTTTTGGAGCTTGTATTAATTAATGAACCGTGGAATTTGGATGCATCGTACATATAATTTATGGTGGGGTACATAATATTTTTGGAGCTTGTATTAATTAATGAACCGTGGAATTTGGATGCATCGTACATATAATTTATGGTGGGGTACATAATATTTTTGGAGCTTGTATTAATTAATGAACCGTGGAATTTGGATGCATCGTACATATAATTTATGGTGGGGTACATAATATTTTTGGAGCTTGTATTAATTAATGAACCGTGGAATTTGGATGCATCGTACATATAATTTATGGTGGGGTACATAATATTTTTGGAGCTTGTATTAATTAATGAACCGTGGAATTTGGATGCATCGTACATATAATTTATGGTGGGGTACATAATATTTTTGGAGCTTGTATTAATTAATGAACCGTGGAATTTGGATGCATCGTACATATAATTTATGGTGGGGTACATAATATTTTTGGAGCTTGTATTAATTAATGAACCGTGGAATTTGGATGCATCGTACATATAATTTATGGTGGGGTACATAATATTTTTGGAGCTTGTATTAATTAATGAACCGTGGAATTTGGATGCATCGTACATATAATTTATGGTGGGGTACATAATATTTTTGGAGCTTGTATTAATTAATGAACCGTGGAATTTGGATGCATCGTACATATAATTTATGGTGGGGTACATAATATTTTTGGAGCTTGTATTAATTAATGAACCGTGGAATTTGGATGCATCGTACATATAATTTATGGTGGGGTACATAATATTTTTGGAGCTTGTATTAATTAATGAACCGTGGAATTTGGATGCATCGTACATATAATTTATGGTGGGGTACATAATATTTTTGGAGCTTGTATTAATTAATGAACCGTGGAATTTGGATGCATCGTACATATAATTTATGGTGGGGTACATAATATTTTTGGAGCTTGTATTAATTAATGAACCGTGGAATTTGGATGCATCGTACATATAATTTATGGTGGGGTACATAATATTTTTGGAGCTTGTATTAATTAATGAACCGTGGAATTTGGATGCATCGTACATATAATTTATGGTGGGGTACATAATATTTTTGGAGCTTGTATTAATTAATGAACCGTGGAATTTGGATGCATCGTACATATAATTTATGGTGGGGTACATAATATTTTTGGAGCTTGTATTAATTAATGAACCGTGGAATTTGGATGCATCGTACATATAATTTATGGTGGGGTACATAATATTTTTGGAGCTTGTATTAATTAATGAACCGTGGAATTTGGATGCATCGTACATATAATTTATGGTGGGGTACATAATATTTTTGGAGCTTGTATTAATTAATGAACCGTGGAATTTGGATGCATCGTACATATAATTTATGGTGGGGTACATAATATTTTTGGAGCTTGTATTAATTAATGAACCGTGGAATTTGGATGCATCGTACATATAATTTATGGTGGGGTACATAATATTTTTGGAGCTTGTATTAATTAATGAACCGTGGAATTTGGATGCATCGTACATATAATTTATGGTGGGGTACATAATATTTTTGGAGCTTGTATTAATTAATGAACCGTGGAATTTGGATGCATCGTACATATAATTTATGGTGGGGTACATAATATTTTTGGAGCTTGTATTAATTAATGAACCGTGGAATTTGGATGCATCGTACATATAATTTATGGTGGGGTACATAATATTTTTGGAGCTTGTATTAATTAATGAACCGTGGAATTTGGATGCATCGTACATATAATTTATGGTGGGGTACATAATATTTTTGGAGCTTGTATTAATTAATGAACCGTGGAATTTGGATGCATCGTACATATAATTTATGGTGGGGTACATAATATTTTTGGAGCTTGTATTAATTAATGAACCGTGGAATTTGGATGCATCGTACATATAATTTATGGTGGGGTACATAATATTTTTGGAGCTTGTATTAATTAATGAACCGTGGAATTTGGATGCATCGTACATATAATTTATGGTGGGGTACATAATATTTTTGGAGCTTGTATTAATTAATGAACCGTGGAATTTGGATGCATCGTACATATAATTTATGGTGGGGTACATAATATTTTTGGAGCTTGTATTAATTAATGAACCGTGGAATTTGGATGCATCGTACATATAATTTATGGTGGGGTACATAATATTTTTGGAGCTTGTATTAATTAATGAACCGTGGAATTTGGATGCATCGTACATATAATTTATGGTGGGGTACATAATATTTTTGGAGCTTGTATTAATTAATGAACCGTGGAATTTGGATGCATCGTACATATAATTTATGGTGGGGTACATAATATTTTTGGAGCTTGTATTAATTAATGAACCGTGGAATTTGGATGCATCGTACATATAATTTATGGTGGGGTACATAATATTTTTGGAGCTTGTATTAATTAATGAACCGTGGAATTTGGATGCATCGTACATATAATTTATGGTGGGGTACATAATATTTTTGGAGCTTGTATTAATTAATGAACCGTGGAATTTGGATGCATCGTACATATAATTTATGGTGGGGTACATAATATTTTTGGAGCTTGTATTAATTAATGAACCGTGGAATTTGGATGCATCGTACATATAATTTATGGTGGGGTACATAATATTTTTGGAGCTTGTATTAATTAATGAACCGTGGAATTTGGATGCATCGTACATATAATTTATGGTGGGGTACATAATATTTTTGGAGCTTGTATTAATTAATGAACCGTGGAATTTGGATGCATCGTACATATAATTTATGGTGGGGTACATAATATTTTTGGAGCTTGTATTAATTAATGAACCGTGGAATTTGGATGCATCGTACATATAATTTATGGTGGGGTACATAATATTTTTGGAGCTTGTATTAATTAATGAACCGTGGAATTTGGATGCATCGTACATATAATTTATGGTGGGGTACATAATATTTTTGGAGCTTGTATTAATTAATGAACCGTGGAATTTGGATGCATCGTACATATAATTTATGGTGGGGTACATGCAAGGACAAAAATGTACGAAACTAGAGTCGTAACCGGTTCTAATGACACTAATTTGATAATTTTTGGATTTATACCCAAAGAGAACAACACTCCCGAATTTACTGTTTCGGACTGGTTTCCTGGACAGATTTGAATACCTCAATTTATATGGATTTTGACTCCCAAAAATTATGAAAAAATTCAGATATGCAATTCAATATGTAATTGATCTACTGTAAAAATTTCAGATTAAAATTCATCCGTTTGATATGGTTTCTTGATTTTTAAAGTTTACAATTCTGTGCAGAATTTTTTTGAACTAAGAATTACACTCATTCTTTATACATCAATTTTACTCCTCAGATTTCTTAACAGCATATATATATATACACAAAATACATACACCTACAATCTCTCCATCAATGAATTAAATAACAACATTATTAGGATAAAGAACAAAGAAAGAAGAGAAGAAAACCTAGGAGGCCACAAAGCACAACACACCCAAAGCTCTCCTTCTTGGCTACAACAATAATCTTGATGATTGAAAAACCCCTCTCTTTCCTTCATAAACCACGGCTGCTAGGGCTGCTAGTGTTGTGGAAAACAATTATAACAAGAGTTAGGGTTTGTGTTTATTTTATTTTATACTAGTGGTGGGCACACTTAGGTCAAATAGATAGATAAATATAAAAAATATATATAAGTTACATGCAACTCAAATGGTAAGAGTCTAACTTATTAATTATGTGGTCTAGAGTTCAAGTCACACCCTTTTTCTCCATTTTTTTTTTAACAATAAATCTTGCTTCTAAATCAATGACTTTCACCATAAATTTATTTTAGGTTTAAAATTAATTAAAAGATCCTCCAATAATATTTAATTTGCACCTTAGAATTCACCACCAAAATATTTGAGATTGTAATATTATTATTTAATTATTTACTTAATTTTTATATTCGGGTTCTCACATTCTCCCCTCCTAAAAAAAAGTTTTGTCCTCGAAACTAACCTGAGTAAATCATGAGAATAGATGTGGGTACTTCTCGCGCATCTCCTCCTCGCGTTCCCAAGTCGCCTCTTCAACTAGATGATTACGCCACAGTACCTTAACCAATTTAATGACCTTTGTACGCAACCTTTTCTCTTTCGAATCCAAAATCTGAACAGGTATCTCCTCATACGAAAAATCCTCTCTAATCTGAATTGACCCATAATCTATCACATGAGACGGACTGTGCACATATTTCCTCAGCATAGACACGTGAAACACATTATGCACTCTTGCCAACTTAGGGGGTAGAGCAACACGGTACGCAACCTCACCAACCTTCTCCAATACCTCAAATGGACCAATGTATCTAGGACTCAACTTTCCTTTCTTTCCAAACCTGATCACTCCTTTCCATGGTGATACTTTCAACAATACCATATCCCCCACATGAAACTCTAAGTCTCTCCTACGATGATCAGCATAACTTTTTTTGTCTACTCTGAGCTGTCAATAATCTCTCTCTGATGGTGATAATTTTCTGTGTAGCATCCTCCACCAAATCAGGTCCTAACATTTCAATAATCTCTCTCTAATGGTGATAATTTTTTGTGTAGCATCCTCCACCAAATTAAGTCCCAACATTTGCCTCTTACCAACCTCATACCAGCATAAATGAGACCTACACTTCCTCGCATACAAAGCCTCATAAGGCGTTACTCCCAAACTAGAATGATAACTATTATTATAGGCAAACTCCATGAGCGGAAAATAATCATCCCAATTACTTCTCCACTCCAAAGCACAAGCCCTCAACATATCTTCAAGGGTTTGAATAGTCCTCTCTGATTGCCCATCTGTCTGAGGGTGATAAGCTGAACTAAAATTTAACTGAGTACCCATAGTTGATTGTAACGCACCCCAAAACTTAGACACAAAACGAGGGTCCCGATCTGACACTATTGACACTGGTGCCCCATGCAATCTAACAATTTCCTTCACATACAACTGTGCAAATCGAGCTAGAGAATAGGTCATCCGTACTGCAATAAAATGTGCTGACTTGGTTAATCTATCAACAACTACCCAAACTGCATCGTGATTACTACTAGTATGAGGTAATCCACACACGAAGTCCATGGTAACATGACCCCACTTCCACTCCAGTATAGGTAAGGGTTGTAGTTTCCCCTCAGGTTTCTAATATTCTACTTTAACTTGTTGACACACCAAACACTGAGCCACAAATTCTGCAATATCTCCCTTTATACCATTCCACCAAAAATGTTCATAAAGATCTCGATACATCTTAGTACTTCCAAGATGAATGCTATAACTATAACTAGAACTATGTGCCTCTACCATAATCTCCTTCCTCAAATCACCACCAACAGAAACACAAATTCGGCTACGGAATCTAAGCAACCCGTCATCACTAACCACAAAGTCTACATACTTACCCTCTGCCAACTCTCCTTTAATACGCTCACACTGGGGGTCAATCTCCTGAGCTAAACGAATCTGTAACGCCCTCAAAATAAGTCCATTATATATATCATTGACATGCATTATTTAATGAAAACATTTTATTAATTCATTCATCAGAGTATTTCTAAGTAAAAGCATTACATGTAACATCGAATAAATTGCCCAACAGGCTTACATCTTTCCAAGCCAACTCTTGGATACAAAAATATGAGTTCTAACTCAATACTAGAAAAGCCCTAGGCTTGAATGTTTACATGTACTAATAAATAAAGACAATTAACTAAAGATAATCTTCTTCAAAATCCAGAAGCCCAAACCCTCCCAAGCTAAGTCCTTGGAGGTAGCTTATCACCTGAACCTGAAAATGATGTTCCCATAAAGGGTGAGCCACAGCCCAGCAGAAATATACTAAACCAAATATAAGCATTGAATAAAGCAATAGCATTCAATACGGCCCTAAAAAATGGGTGAAATTACTACCAAAAACAAGGCTGCAAACTTAACAGACTCGCAAGTCAAACTCACCAATAGCACCCAACATCTCCCATTCTCGGATGGCAATACATGCTAACACTGCTAATAGATTTTCTACTCAAGGCATCGGCCACTACATTGGCCTTTCCCGGATGATTATGCAGCTCAAAGTCATAATCTTCTATAAACTCCATCCACCTCCACTGCCTCAGATTTAAGTCTTTCTGTGTAAATAGATATTTCAGACTCTTGTAATTAGAAAATACTTCAAACTTCTCACCATACAAATAATGCCTCCAAATTTTCAAAGCGAAGATCACAGCTGCTAACTCTAGGTCATGGGTCAGATAGTTTCTCTCATAAGTTTTCATCTGTCGCGAGCCATAAGCTACCACTTTCCCCTCTTGCATCAATACACAACCCAAACCTTCTCACGAAGCATCGCAACATACCGAGTAGCCCAAACCCCTCTCCGGAATAATTAACACTGGAGCAGTGGTAAGTTTAACCTTAAGCTCTTGAAATGACTTCTCACAAGTCTCACTCCACACAAATTTGATTTCTTTCCTCGTCAATCTAGTCAATGGTGAGGCTAGTCTAGAGAAATCCTTCACAAACCAATGGTAATACCCGACCAACCCCAATAAACTACAGATATTAAAGGCATTCTTAGGTTGTTCCCAATCTTGTACTGTTTCTGTCTTGGATGAATCTACAGTCACCCCTCCTCCGGATACCACATGGCCGAAGAACTTTACTTCTCTCAACCAAAATTCACACTTCCCGAACTTAGCATATAGTTTGTGGGTTCTAATCAACTCGAGTACAACTCGCAGGTGTTCCTTGTGCTCCTCCTCAAAGGGTGAGTAAATTAAAATGTCATCCACAAAGACAATTACAAAGTGGTCTAAAACCTCACGAAAGATTCGGTTCATCAAATCCATAAACACGGCTGGTGCGCCCAAAAGGCATCACTAGAAACTTATAATGGCCATACCGCGTACGAAATGCCGTCTTCTAGATATCTTTCCCTCTTACCCTCAACTGGTGATAACCCGATCTTAGGTCTATCTTAGAGAAACAACAAGACCCTTCAACTGATCAAACAAATCATCTATACAAGGCATTGGGTACTTGTTTTTAACAGTTACCCAGTTCAACTTTTGGTAATCAATACAAAGCCATAAGACACCATCCTTTTTCTTAGCAAAAAGAGTTAATGCTCCCCAAAACGTGGTACTAGGGTGGATGAAACCCTTGTCTAGTAATTCTTAGAGTTTAATCTTCAACTCACTCAGCTCAACGGGTGCAAATCTATATGGTGCCATGGAAATCGGCATCGTGCCAAGCACTAACTTAATAGAGAACTCGATCTCTCGGCGAGGTGGTAAACTATCAAGATCCTTGGAAAAAACATCCGGATATTCACAAACTACCCTCGACAACTCAGTTCGGACTTCATCACACTCACTACCCAAGAAGTTGGCAAGAAGACAACTAAGCTCACTTCGCCCACGCGAATCATGCACTGGTGATAAGACTCTATCAGCTCTGTCCCCCATAAAAAAAAAAAAAGCAATCATCGCTCAAGGTACATACAGTAACCCTCTGACGATAACAATCTATAACAGCTCAATACGATGATAACCAATCCATACCCAATATAGTATCAAAGCTCGACATATCAATCAACACAAAAGTAAAAAGGAGTCGGTGACCGGCAACCTCTGTATCACAACCCCAACACCCCTGTTCCAAAACAATCTCACCACCAATAGGTGACTCTACACTGAGTAAAGATGTTAACCAAGCCAACTCTAACCCCAAAGTCGATGCAAATGCAGACGAAATAAATGAATGGGATGCATCCGTATCAATCAACACATTAGCAATAGAATTACATAACAAGAAAGTACCTCTCACTACCGAAGGCGTTGGTACTAGGTCTGGCGTGGTAACAGCATACACATGCCCTGAAGGTCTCTGCTCCATCTGCTCACCTCTCAGAGCATACATTTGATGTACTGACTGAGCTGAAGAGGCTCCCTAATTGGCCCTCGAAGCCTGTGCTGACTATGCAGGCTGGTGGCTCTGTGTCTGCCTTGAACCAGACACATCAAATGTGGCACCCAACTGAGAACAAAACCTCTTCAAGTGCCTTACCTACCCACACTAATAACAAATAGGTGACTACCCTCTCCCCTGACTCTGGCTCTTAGGACGAGCCGAAGATGATGCAGACCGCTGCCTTCCTCCCCTCTGCGAGCAAGCTAAGGACTTGTGGCCTAACTAGCCACATTTAAAGCAAGTGCAATCTCCCTAATCACCTCTCCCAAAACCCAAACTCGAGACTAGAAAAGTGGACCTCGACTGTGCTCCCTGGGACTGCTGTGGGGTAGAACCCCTTTGCCTCTTACTGTCCCCCTGAACATTTTGACTCCTCCTAAAGCCCTTCATCCGCTCCTCCTCCATCTGCATCACGGTTTCAAGATAAGCCGTCGACTCTACAAGTCGCCCGTAATCTCTAATCATTGAACTGGCTACCTTGAAAAGAAGCCCGATCCTCAACCTTTTCTCGAATTCCACACAACAGCGCTCCTCTATCGCCACTAACTCTGGTGCAAATCTAGAGAGGCTAGTAAAGGCTGCCTTAAACTCGGCAACAAGCATGTTGAGCTACTTAAGCTGTGAGAACTGCTCCCTCAACTTCTTCCTAACCGTGGGAGGTAAGAACTTATCTTGAAAGACGTTGACAAAAGCCTTCTAAGTCACTCCAATGCGCCCACGCGCATACATCCACCATTGACCCGCATCTCCCTTCAGCTAGAAAGATGCCAAGGTCACTCTCAACAGGTCGTCCCTAATGCTGAGTATCTCAAACGTCTTCATCATTTGCTCGAGCCATTCATCCGCTTTCAATGGCTCCACAAACTCGTCCAAATTCGACCGGAAAAACTCTTGCTTTAGAAAAGACAGCCCCGTCTCAGCAACATGGGCTTGGACTTGATTTTCAGCTCTACGAATGTCCATGGATTCCCGCAATGCTCCGGCCATTTCGTGGGCTAAGGTGCCCATGGCCTGTTGACCTGTCAGTTCCGCCACATTGGCCTATCCAACTTCCTCCTCTTGTGTCGGAATATCATTTGGTATCAACACCTCCTGCCGTCTAGGCCTACTACGCCTACCACATGTTGACATCCTAATGAAGGTAACAAAAGATATTAGCATATTTACAAATGTGCCAAAGCTAACTCACTCGCATCCTAAATAATGGTCATCCTGCGACATTACCAGAGTTCCAATTAGAAACAATAGTGATCAAGTACTCTTCTAATAGGACTTCTAAAAATCCGTAGACCCAATCAATATCTTAGGAATTAAATCTCATACCCATATAATCACATAAGCGTGTTATCACATAGCATTACAAACATACAAACATCTCTATCAAACGAGATAAACCCATTGTGGTAAAAACCACTTCCCACATACCTTTAGTATTCAAACCTGGTACACTCTGATACCAAGTTGTAACGTCCCAAAATAATGCCATAAACCATCTACAACGATAAGTAAATAATAATATACATCAAAGTATAATATCTTTCTATTACATAAGATTTGGTTGTACAAAAGGGTGACACATGCGAATATACATTCATAAGTCATAACCTTGAATCTATAGCATGTGTCAACAACAAAGAAATGAAATAGAAGTTAAATAGATAATTGAAATTACTTGAAGGCTACAACTTTCCTAGACAGTACTTGATTACATCACAACGGATTTAAATTCAATACAAAATAAGCCCTAGGCTTAATAATAAGAAGTAAACAAAATGAAGCTCTTGCTTCAATCCTCCCAAGCTACTACCTTGGCGAAGGCATCTCACCAATACCTAAAAATATTTTTCCTATATAGGGTGAGCCAAAACCCAGTAGAAATAATCCAACACAATATATTAATCTTAATAAAGATATAAGGGTAAAATGTATATGCAATGCTCATGACAAAACAATTTATATCTTTCCCAAAAGCCACATAATGCTGGGTCTATGTCATAGTTCTCCAAATCATTTCCTTTAAAATAGAAAATAGGGGGAAACTCAACTTCGTATAGCCTTTCACGGATATTTCGTCCGCGGGAAACCGTCAAACGGGACCCATGTAAACGTAGGCTATGCAAGCCCTACTATTACCATTTTACGGATATTTCGTCCGCAGAAATTGGCACCTATGTATGTGCGCGTTTTTCAGGACTTTTACCCTGGACACATAGGCCAACTTAATTTGGTGATGCACACCTCATTCCTACATTCACCCATTTTTCTCAAAATCACATACATGTATAATTTTTGCTCACCCTAGACACATAGGCCAACTTAATATTTTGCTCACTACGAAATATACACATTTTCATTCACTACAAGAATATATAATTTTTTTTAGTCATTGTTGGCCATCTATCAATTGCTAATCTTTTAGTCATTGTTCATGGTTGGTTTAGTGTATTTCTACTGGGCTGTGGCTCACCCTATATGGGAATATCATTTTCAGGTGCGGGTAGCATGCCACCTCCAAGGACATAGCTGGGAGGCTAGAGGCGGACATACTTTTGTCGCTTTACTTTTGATGTATTACATGTAACTTCAAGCCAAGGGGTTAATGTGTAAACGAGTTAGTAGTCTTTTGTTGTAACCAAGTGTTAACTTGGAAAGCTGTAAGCCCGTAGGGCATTTTGTTTTGATGTTAACATGTAATACTTATGTAATGAAACTCAATGAAATAAAGGAATGTGGTTAGTTTATATGTAAATGCATGTCTTATCTGATGGGTTTAGTGTTATTATTTTGAGGGCGTTACAATTACTTCTCCACTGTTTTCTCATTCATTCCTCAGCAAAGGTAATTCCCTCCATTGCTTATTTTTATATCCAAATACAAAATCCCTTGGATATTCAAATGGCAATATGGTATTTCTAATGATGTTATTTACCGTCAACACATGGTTAAATGGTGGGATAATTTCAAAATTCCACGCATCATTGAAATTGTTCAAACTGAATTCCCAATCAACATACATGCTCCAACTCTTGCTATGGTTAAAGCTCAGCAGATCCCAGCTGCTCTATTCACACAAGGAAGTCAACTTCCTCCAGTCAATCTTGGAAGTCCAACATCCAGTTCTTCCAAGCCCAAGTCATCCAAGTCAAAGATTAAGTCCAAGTCAGCAAAGCCCATCACTGATCAGCCCAAATCAAAGGAAAAATCCAAGTCCAAGGTTAAGCCTAAATCCAAGTCATCCAAGGATCAGCTTCTCCAAATGGCTCATCTCCTTCTGGCCCAAGCCAAGTCAGATTTGGATAATAGTGATTCAAAAGAAAGTTCAGACAGTTCAAACTCTTCTGAAGGTTCAACTACTCAAAATCCATATGGACCCGAATTTCAAGATGCTCAGGATCCATATGCCTAGTCACTTGTTCAACATTGGATTCTATATAGCTATAATTATCAGCTTCAATCAATACTCATTTTTTGATAAAAGCTCCTGATATATATATCTATATTAATTCCCTCAGTCACATGCCTCCAAGCAATGAATAGTGAAAACAAGTCAACTTTACTATTCACTATTCATCAAAAAGTCAACATTACTATTCCTCATTCATCATAATTCATCCAACCAACAAATTCAGCACAATAAAAGGCAGCCATCAACTTTAGTCACTCTCCAAAAGTAGCAGACAGCTCCCATGTGCTCCCGATGCTCCTTTCAAGTCAAGATTATTCACTCACAAGGCTAACAATATTCACTCACAAGGCTAACAGTAGTCTCTTTTGATTATAAAAGGGCCTCTTCAGTCAAGAAAAAGGCAGAGTTAGAAAAAATTGAGAGTGCTCATTCCTCATGAAAAGCTATCTCTGTAATTTTATTTTCAAGTTCGTTTTCAAGTTATGTATTTTGAAGAACTATTTGTTTCATTCCAGTAAACAATTGTAAGTTTTATGTTTATGTAAAAGTTTTATTATTTATGACTTTTATTTTAGTGCTCTTTCCTCTTTACATTTGTTAGAATAATGACCTTTTTGACCACAGTTATAACAAGTAATGTCTTTATTATATTTAGATTTTGGATGAGATTTTTTATAATATTGCTTTTTGGGTTTAGTATTGAATTTATCATTTGATTTTGAAGGTGAATAATTCTTTTTATACTTACGAGAATATTTGTAAGATGATTTATGTTTATTGTACTTATGTTTTTTACGATGAGAAGGTGCTACAAGAGGTAAACCGTATTGTTCACAGAAATTACCTAATTCGTATTTAGCCTTATGTTTATCTTTAGCAGCTTTTTGACTAAGTTTAAGATCAATACACATTCTTAATCCTTCTTTTTGAATAGTACTAATGATATCACCATAAGTTAAATTATCATATTCAATAACACCAGTAGGTTGACTAAAAACATCTCTAATTTTATGAGTAAAAAGACTAGGTAAGCCATTAATGAATTTTTCTTTACAAAAAGATTTAGCACAATCTTCTCTTAACATAACTCTAGAGGTAAAGACATCTTTATACCATCGAAAATCACTTAAGGTTGGACAAGTGAGATTACTAAGTTGATCATGTATGCGAGAATAGTTATTAGTAGGTGTTCCTATAAAATGGCGAACTATGGTGTACATTAATGTATTTATACCATCAGGTTTATAATAGCCAATAGTTTCATCAAATATAGGTAAATCATTTTCATCTTTTTGACTTGCATGTAAAATAGATTCTCTTTGATCTTCAGTGAGACATTTTTCCCACCAAGATTTTAACATACCAGTAAAACCAGAGGTTATTAATGAAACAATTTTAGGTTGAGTATAATTTGGATAATTACTAAGATAACTATTGGCGACCATAGATAAATGATTTAATTTTTGAAGGATTTGATCTTCGCTGAGACCATCTATGTTCCATTCGTATAATTTTTTA
Source organism: Camellia sinensis (assembly GCF_004153795.1). Taxonomy (NCBI): domain Eukaryota; kingdom Viridiplantae; phylum Streptophyta; class Magnoliopsida; order Ericales; family Theaceae; genus Camellia; species Camellia sinensis. Next base: position 73,203 of record NW_021024684.1, read on the forward strand.
GCAGATACAGAAAATTGATTACTAAGATTAGTTTCTTCATATTGGAGATCAGGAGGAGTAGGTCGAGAATACCAATTTTTGGTAAGAGATGTAGGATTAAGTTTAGGATAATGAAGTTTATTAATATTAGAGGATTGAAATTGTTGAGCTAATTGATTAATTTCATTATCAGTTGTATCAGTTTCAGAGTGAGTAGAAACAGTTTCTAAAGTATGTTGTTGTTGATTTAATACAGTAAGACCTTTTTCAGTAGAGGGAGAGGCTTTCTCAGTAGTAGTTAATTTAGTAAATAATTGTTCAATAGCTTTAACAGTAGAATTATCTTGGGTTACTAAACTAGTTCTTTTGAAACGATTACTAGGTAAATTAAGCAAATGTTGATCTAAAGATTGTTTAGCTGAAGTAGTGTTAGCCGAATAATCTTCTAAATTGGTTTCTATCTTATCTAATTGTTTACCAATTTTTTTTAAACATTGGTTAGTATAATTGTTTTGTTCAATGACTTTCTTTAATTTAGTATCATTACCAGCTAACTTAAATGGAGAAGCTTGAATAACAGAACCTTGGTGTTCTATAATTATGGTGGCTAGAGGAGGATGACTAGAACTAACGGTAGTATTAGAAGAATTTTTCCGATGAAGCAAAGGGATCAGTAGCCAAAGCAGATGTATAACTAGGTTTAGGAATGTTACCAAGAATTTTATAGCGGTTAACCAATTCAGCAGGATGGTATTTGGTGACTAACTCCAAAGGAAGAGGAACAAAAGGTTGACTAGAAGGAACCAATGCTTTAGAGGGAGGCCTTGGATGAGACATCTGTGAAATAGATAAATGGGATAAATTAACATCCACTGAGGATATCTAATTGATCAGTATGTTCATGCAAGCAGTTAATATAATGAGCAATTTGTTGTTTCTGGGCTTTAATCCGATGGAACTGAATATACTGAACACGTTTAGTAGGGGGATGAGTTGACTTGAGATGAGCAAGGCGACGAGCAGTACGCTTAACAAGGGATTTATAATGTTTAATATGGTGTTTATGGTAAGAAATAGAGGGAATTGGCATTATCCACCCTGTAAAAATTTTCGGGTAAGAAAATCAGGAATAGAATTTTGATAACCAGGTATATATTCAATATCAAAATAAAAAATACTTAATATAGATTGCCATCGGGCAAAAATTTGCTTACTAGCAAGATTTTGAACATCTTTTTCTAAAACATATTTAGCAGATTTGCAATCAACACGAAGTAAAAACTTTTGATTTAAAATATCATCTTGAAATGTACTAATACATAAAACAGTAGATAAAATTTCTTGTTTAATAGTACTATAATTCTTTTGTGCTTTATTCCAGACACCAGAATGATATCGAACAATTTGTTCAGATGACTGAGGAGTAATTTTCTGGAGAAGGATGTCACCATAACCAATATCAGAGGCATCGATTTGAAAAATTTTGAATGAATTTTCAGTAGGAATACCAAGACAAGGAAGAGACTTGACATATTGTTTGACTTGTTTAACAATAGCAGTATGAGTAGAAGACCAAGAAGGAGGATTGTCTTTTAACCAATCAAACAGAGGTTGACAAGTTTTCCTAAGGTCTTTGTAAAATTCAGCAATATAATTCAGTGATCCTAAAAAACGTTGTAGCTGGGTTTTATCTAAGATTTCATCAGGAAATTTAGACGCAAATTCAATGGAACGACTAATAGGTAAAATAGTATTCTGGTGAATATCATAACCTAAAAATCTGACTTTGGTTTGAAACAATTTAATCTTAGGAGCAGAAATGACGAGACCATGACTCTTAATGGTATAAAAGAATGCAGTAAGATGTTTCAAGTGTTCACTAATTGATTTTGAAAAAATAAGAATATCATCTATATAAATTATGAAAAAATGACTAAATGGATTGAAAATATCATTCGTTATATTTTGAAATTTACTAGGTGCATTTTTTAATCCAAAAGGCATAACATTCCATTCATAAAGACCAAAAGGGGTAGTGAATGCAGTTTTATATCTATCTTTAGGATGAATTTGTATTTGCCAAAAACTACTTTTTAAATCAAATTTACTAAAAATAACAGCTTGACTAAGTCTTTTGATTAAGTCTTTTTTATTAGGAAAAGGATAGCCAATCCATTCTAAAACTTTATTTAATGGTTTATAATTGATGACTAAGCGAGGAACTCCTCGTTCTAATTCAGCATTTTTATTAACATAAAAAGGAGGACAAGACCACGGTGATTTACTAGGACTAATAATTCGATTTTTTAATAGTTCATTGATTTCTTTTTTACACATTTCAATTAATTCATGATTCATTTGAATAGGTCGAGATTTAGTAGGAATTTGTCTTTCATTAAAATTCTTAATGTCTGGTAAAGTGACAACATGTTTTTTCCTATGCCAAAAGGCAGTTGGTAAAGTAGAACAAACAGTTGTTTCTAATTTTAATTTAAATTCTTCAATTTGAGATATAACAACAGGATCAGTTAATTGTTGTTCAATGCATTTATAATTGACTTCTTCTTTGAGAAAACGTAACTAACAAGTTAATCGATTAATAAATTGAGAAATAGAACAGTTTTTTAATTGATTTAATTCCAATACTTCAGGTGGTGATAAGAATTTAAAAGTAACTGTTTGACCAAAAGTTTGAGTTGTTATTCCTTCACTAGATGTAGTAAATGGATATAATAAGAATACAAATGTTGTGCCTAAAATAACTTTGTCAGTCATATTTCTAACTAAAACAAATGAGGTTTTGAAACAGACATTATGTTGACATATATGAACTTTAGGTAAGTTATATTTAATACGCATTTTACTACCATTAGCAAAAGTTAATTTTTCACTTGTTTTTTCATAATATTTTGTAGGAAGTAAACCTTCTTGAATACAATTAAGATCAGCACCAGTATCGATGAGAGCAATAATATTTAATTCAAAATCATCAATAACGAGTTTAACTTTTGAATACCATTTTTGAATATGAATTTTATTGATCAGATTTAATCTTTTATCTTCATGATTATGAGAGTGATGTGATCGATTATCAAATAAAAGATTATCAGGATTAGTATGTTCAGATTCTTGTTCAGATTCATTAGGGGATTCGTTATTATTTTCTTGGAAATTCTCTAGACTTTTATTAAGTTTTAATGTAAGAATTTCATCTTCTAAAGTTGTATCTTTATTTTGTAAATCTTTAATGGTTTGTTTAATCTGATTAATTTCATGTTGTAAATCCTGTAATGTAATATCTTTTTGTTTAGTTTTAAATCTTTCTAAGGTTTTGGACAAACTAATAATTGGTTTATCAAACTTAGGTTTCTTATCATGATTGGTTAGTAAAGATTTTAATTTATCAGTATATTTTTGTTTTAACTGGGGATCATCTAATCGACCAATTAATTCAATAAGGGCAGTTTCTTCTTGATCTTGTTTAGTAAGGATAGTGATTTGTTTAACGGGTTTGCAACAAATATCATGACATCCTAATTCAATGTTATTAGCAGAATCATCATTAGGTGAATGGTAATCAGATGAGGTATGAGGATTATCAGAAGAAGAATTATGATCAGATTGGTTTAATTGGAATATTTCAAATAATTGGTGTTTGGATTCGTCATTTATTTGAAGTTGATTAACTTTATCTTTTAATTTTTGTTTTTCTTTACATTTGTTAGAATAATGACCTTTTTGACCACAACTATAACAAGTAATATCTTTATTAGATTTAGATTTTGGATGGGATTTTTTTATAATATTGCTTTTTGGGTTTAGTATAGAATTTATCATTTGATTTTGAAGGTGAATAATTCTTTTTATACTTACGAGAATATTTGTAAGATGATTTATGTTTATTGTACTTATGTTTTTTACGATGAGAAGGTGCTACAAGAGGTAAACCGTATTGTTCACAGAAATTACCTAATTCGTATTTAGCCTTATGTTTATCTTTAGTAGCTTTTTGACTAAGTTTAAGATCAATACATATTCTTAATCCTTCTTTTTAAATAGTACTAATGATATCACCATAAGTTAAATTATCATATTCAATAACACCAGTAGGTTGACTAAGTATATCCCTAATTTTGTGGGCAAAGAGACTAGGTAATCCATTAATAAATTTTTCTTTCCAAAAGGATTTAGTACAATCTTCTTTTAACATAACTCTAGAGGTAAAAATATCTTTATACCATCTAAAATCACTTAATGTAGGGCAAGTAAGATTATTAAGTTGATCATGTATGCGAGAATAAATATTAGTAGGGGTACCTATGAAATATCGGACTATGGTATAGATTAAAGTATTAATACCATCAGGTATATAGTAGCCAATATTTTCATCAAATATAGGTAAATCATTTTCATATTTTTGACTTGCATGTAAAATGGATTCTCTTTGTTCGTTAGTAAGATATTTTTCCCACCAAGATTTGAGCATGCCAGTAAAACCAGAGGTGATCAATGAGACAATTTCAGGTTGAGTATAATCAAGGTAATTACCAAGATAACTATTTGCAACCATAGATAAATGATTTAATTTTTAAAGGATTTGATCTTCACCAAGACCATTGATATTCCATTCATATAACTTTTTAGCAGATACAGAAAATTGATTACTAAGATTAGTTTCTTCATATTGGAGATCAGGTGGTGTGGGTCGAGAATACCAATTTTTTGTAAGAGTGGTTGGAGTTGGTTTAGGATAATGAAGTTTATTATGATTAGTCGATTGAAATTGTTGAGCTAAGATATTAATTTCATTATCAGTTGTATCAGTTTCTGATTGAGTAGAAATAGGTTCTAGAGTAGGTTGTTGATTTAAAACAGTAAGACCTTTTTCAGTAGAAGGAGAAGCCTATTCAGTAGTTAATTTAGAAAATAGTTGTTCTATAACTTTGACAGTAGAATTATCTTTAGTTATTAGACTGTCTCATTTAGACCGATTACTAGGTAAATTTAATAGTGGTTGGTCTAAAGTTTGTTTACTAGAAGAGGTATGGTTAGCTGAATAATCTTCTAAGTTGGTTTCTATCTTATCTAATTGTTTACCAATCGTTTTTAAACATTGATTAGAATAATTATTTTGTTCAATAACTTTTTTGATTTCAGGGTCAGTGCCAGTTAATTTAAAAAGAGAAGCCTGAATAGTAGATCCTTGATGTTCTATAAGGATGGTAGATAAGGGAGGATGACTAGAGCGAACAGTAGTATTAGGAGTAGTTTGCCATTTATGTTTTGTTATTGTTTGAACTTCTTTACAATGGTCTTCTAAATATTCAAAGAAAGGAATTTCAATTTTATGTTCAATCATAAATTTGTACCATTTACGAGTAATTTTAAATTGTTGATCCGAATCGTATTTAAGCCTATAAGTATGACGTTTGGTTTTATTAATTTTAGATTTAAATTCAATGTGTAATTTATCAAGATTAGGAGCAAAAGATTTACTAATGGTCATTAATTGAGGATTGATTAGAGGTATAACTTCGAAATCAGTTTGGGTTGGGGAATCTTGAGATTCGGTGTCATCTTCAGGTAAATGTGTGTGTGTTGAATAAACAGGTTTACTAGTTTGAGAAGTGGTGGAGTTATCTGCGCCTTTCATTTTACTATGGGAAGTATGACCAATATGAATTTGACTATTTTTTCTGAATAAAGGTGTATTAAATATTTTATCTTCAGTTTCAACATCAGTAGGTATGCTAGAAGTACTATGATGAGAAGATTGAGATCGATTAAATTTAATCCTAACAGATCCATCAATAAATTGTTGCATATGTTGAATATCTTGACAAGCAGATTGTCTTTGATTATGTTTGTAATTTTCATTTACTGTAACCCATTGGTCAGGGAGAGTAATATTTTTCCATTCAATCATTTGAGGAATATTTATGTTAGTATCATTATTACTACTTTGGATTAGTAAGGTTTTGTCTTTAGGACTTTTATGTAAGGCTTGAACATTTAAATTAGTTTTAATACATTTGTAATGAACACGATATATTAAAGCAATATTATGAACCTTTTCTTTCATATTTGTAAATGAGCCATGTAATTGAATATTTAGAGTTAAATCATCTAGTTTATGAGGGTCTTTAAGACTAAGAGTGAAATCAGGAAAACAATTAAAATGGACGGGTCCTTTGTGGAGACCAGTTTCCATCATACCCATTAAGCTATCATTATAATCAAGAAAACGAGCATCTCGTAAGCATAGTAAGACATAAGTATTTTTACCTTGTTGTGTTAATGGTTTGATTCTAACTTGAATTAACCCTAAATGAATAAAATTATGACCAGTTTTCAAATGACGTTTAATAGTATTAGCATCAAATAATTGACATGTTTCTCTAGATTTTTCTAAAGCATAGACTTGTTCTAAAATTTTAACATGGAGATTAACATTAAATGTATTTTGTATAAAAGTAGTTTTATAATTTTTTTAATTGGTAATCGTGGTATATTCCAACTTAAATTAATTTTATCATTTTGTATTTCTACATCTTCTTCATTGATTACTAGACCTTGATTAGGTATAGAGGGCAAAGTTGTTGACCTAGAACTGACTGAAGAATTACTTCTAAATAATCGACTCATTTTATCTTGAAATAGTTTACAGTGATCTCAATACATTGTCTAATTTTATCATGTTTTCACATACTATGTTTTCACACATACCCAGTTCGGAGAACCCGTAAGATCCAACACTGCCTAACCAAAGGATTTACCTAGGACTTGGGACGAAGGATGGGTGGCTAATAGCAAAGTGGAAAGACATGGATAAAATTGGGACAGATTAAGAAAAAAGACTGTAAACAATTTCAACACAGGAGAATGAGTAGACACAGAAATAATGATTCAGAAAATTATTATTATTATTATTTATTTATTTATTTATTTATTTACTCTTACTTTTATATTTATTTATTTACTATCTTTAACTTTAATTAGGCCCAACTAGTATTATAATTCCATATTTCTGTTAATTTGACCCCAAATAATAATCCCTAATTAATCCCATATTTGATAATCCAATGCCAAATTAGATTCTGTATTTATTATTATTTATTTAATAATATATTATCACATACAATCATAATACTAGTATAAAATTTAAGGGACAACTTAAATTTTCGGGTTGTTACACTATACCTGATTGGACGATTCACTCGGATGGAAGTTTGAGACATCAAGGCAGCGTGTTTGTGCCATAAGATGAGTCGCTTAGAGAAAAAGTTCTGAAAAAGTTCCATCATTCGTTGATTGCAGTGCACACAGAAGGGACGAAAGTGTACCAAGACTTTAAACACCAATACTGGTGGAACAGAATAAAGAAACTACAAAAAAAAAAGGTGGAACTTATTCGACAAAGATGGGTGGAAACTCAAGATCGTCAGAACAGTTATGCAGATAAAGAAGACCTCTAACTTTCATTGTCAGTGATGTTGTCTTGAAAATTCAGCCCTGCCGAGGTATCATTCGTTTTGGAAAGAAAGGAAAAATTATCACGTCGATATATCGGACCCTTCGAGATACTTTAGAAAATTGGAGAGGTTGCGCACAAATTGGCTCTACCCCCACAATTGGCTAGAGTATATGATGTTTCTCCATGTATCTATGTTGCAGAAGTACATAATGCACCCTTCTCACATCATCAACTGGGAAGAAATCTAACACAACAAAGACGCTACCTTTAAGGAGGGACCAGTAGCAATTATGGACAGGCAATTCAACTTCTTAAGATACTCTAGCATCACCATGATATTGAAGAGTTCACCTAGGAATGTGAAGACGTGAGGTACGATTTAATTTCAAGGACGAAATTTATTTAAGGGGGATAGGTTGTAAAGACCCTAATTTTTGGTAATTACGCTTGAAACCCTAAGCCTTAGGTTAATTGCATTTTAGTCGCAAATTTCATAAAATTTTACAAAATGGTCCAATAGAGAATAATTTTTATGTATATTATTTTGTATTATAATTAAATCCTAGAACACCACTTTATAATTGGAAATACCGTAAAACTTGGTTTCTATCTATTTACCTCCTGGTTTCGAAATTAGTTCATACATTTTATTTTTTTAGCCTATTTGAATATTAGTTATTTGAATCTTTAATTATTTATTTGAGCAAATAAATATCTTTAAATAAATATTTTTATTATTTATTTTATTCTTTATTTGAACAAATTAGTGGAACACAAAATATCTAGATATTTATGATTTTCCTTAGTCTTTAAGCAAGAGGGTAGAATGGTCTTTTTAACCCAAATTCATGGCCTATAAACTGAGAGTCTTGCCTCAATTCCACACCCATATTTCAGCAACCAAGGAGAGGGTGAGAGAAGGAGAGTGTGATTAGAGGGAAGTAGACACGAAGAAAAAAAAGAAAAGGAAGAAAATGGTGCCTTGACAGAGTGTGATTAGAGGGAAGTAGAGATGAAGAAAAAAAAGAAAAGGAAGAAAATGGTGCTTTCTAGGGTCAAGGTAAGAACACACCCCTCCCATGTCTTCTCTATTTCCTTCACCCATCTCATCCTATTGTGTAGATGTCCTCTTGTATTGCATATTAATGGTAAATAGGGTTTTTGATGTGTATGAAAGTGTGGATTTGATTTAGTGACTTTGCCTTACAAATTTGTCAAATTATGCACCGTTGCAACTTTTCTAATTTAAAAGAAATACCAAACCTATTTATTTCTCAAATCTGAATTTAATATAGGATATTTGGTGTGTTTAAAGCTTGTGATAATTTTATTAGCCCCCCCTTGTGTGATTTTAGGGCTTGGATATTGTGTTTAAAATCTAGTCGTGAGTCTTTGAAAAACAGTCCACTTCTTTCAATTTTATAAAATTCCAGAAAAATCATCTCATGTTGGTTCTTCTGTCAAAATTTATAATTCTGAGTCCTCTTTCCAACAGAAATTATTTGGGTGAAAATCATCGGGTAGATTGAGAGGAAAGCTAGTTTTCCCAAAGGGTGACAAATCTGAACAGGTTTTCGAATATAGCTTGTAAATGAATTTCTGGAGGTGCTGTGCAAATTCTGAGAATTGGAACTAAAACTAGACAGGTTGATCATTGTTTCTGTGCAATTTCAGCCCCTAATTTGACCTGGAAGTATTTTTACCAAAGCATTCTTGTTAGCCCTGCAAAACTGAATAGTGCTGAAAATGGTGTTTTATTGTGTTATTTGTCTCCAAGTATTTCAAAGCATGCCTAATGTTGTCTTCTTGCCTTACCATACTTATGTATGATTATCATAAGCTATATTTCCTCTCTTATGTTTGTCTCATGCTCTTTTATATTATCGAATTACCGAATGTGACTAACTTGCTTGGCAAAAGGTCTAATAAATGGGAAATGATAAGGGGTTGGCAATTGGTAACGTTCACATTAGTGTTGTGGAATAATTCATACATATGAATGACATGAATTATGATGGGATTAAAACCAAATGAGTTAAGTCTTGCACAAGCAGTCTAAGTGAGCCCCTAGGTTGACACGGATGTATTCAGACTTTATGCAGTGGTTTCAGTGTGTAAGCGAGCCCTAGGCATGATTTGGTATGGTATGTGCAGGGTGTAAGCGAGCCCACTTGTTTGGCCGTCCCAGTTGAGGTCTATCAATGCCACTGATCGGTAAATAACCGAGAGGTGGGCATAGGTGGTAAGGTCTGCAAAGCAACAAAAAGAGCAATTCTAAATAGTCTGGTGTTCAATCCTTGTGGTTGGGTAGAAGGATCTCTTTGGGGTATTCTAGATGTCTAATCTAACTACTAATTCATAGAACCTTATTGTAATATTGTATGTTATGTTACCCAATTTGTTCTGTGTATGGTTGATTGGTTGATAGAAGCTATAGGGGTGTGTGTGTTTTTACTAGGCATTCCAAGCTCATGATGTGTCATGCCAAGTGATGAAACAATTTACAATGGTGAAGGTTATTTCAAAGGCAAATAAGATAAAGTGTTGGAGCTGTGGTTCATTTGAAGACTCAAACTATTAGTTTTTTTTTTTCCTTTTGACTTTTTGTTTGGCAATGTTTTGGTAATCCTATAATGGAACATAAACGAATTATCTGTGATATTAACTCTGGTTATATATGTATATTAAGATGTTTGGTTATCTATCCTACTTGTGTTGTGTTATTGTATGTATTTGACGGCCCAAAAGTAGGGGCGTTACAGAATGGTATCAGAGCTTAGGTTCAACCCTTACCCACGCGTTTCGTCTTCAAACGATTTGACGATCACCTACGAAGGGAAGTAGTTTTAACTTTGAATAGGGCAACGTATTGAACATTAGATACAATATTGAAGTAGGGGATACTGTTATTTCTACGAGTCTTCTATCGATTGTCATACCCTCATTTCATATTTGTAACCTTGTTTGATGTCGTTCACTTTCAAGATTAAGTCATTACCATCTGGTCTTACTTTATATTTTTCAATTATACCATTTTCTAGATTGATAACCTTGAGCCTTGATTATGCCATCTTGTACGAGAATTTTTCTGAAAATTGGAATTTCTTTATTCGGTGATGAATCTTACATATTCAGTTTGAAATGCGGATGGCCAACGCAGTTTCAAGTTAAATGTCTAACTTAGTCACTATCTCTATAACCTTGACCACGTAAAAGTCGTAAATCGTAATCCATCCGCATTTCAGATGATCCTTGAATCAATTGATGCAATTACTATAATATTCTTCCATCTTCACTTTGTATTCCTTTTATTAATCCAGTTTAAAAGTCTTGTAGTTATTATTTTGCCTATATATATATGTGTGTGTGTGAAGTTGTGTTGTGTGCTTCCCTATATTTGTTATTTACTACCTGATCTTATTGCTTTAAAACACCGTAGGATAATTAAACCATAACTTTAAGATTAGTTGATTACCCTTGAGAATTGGCTTCATAATTAGACTCCCACTTATGCCTCACCCCGTACTATGAATAGAAAAAAAAAAAAAAAAATAGTGAACCACACTCGAACCAACGGCTACACTGAGACAAGGGATAACACGAGCTCGCGAGCAATAACACAATAAGAATGAAGTATCATGTAATTGAAACCCTAAGAATGGACCAATACCTACGGCTGAAATCTTGGGCCACATTGGAAACCAAATTCTGGAACAATTGGGTCAATTGAGAGGGAAAATGTAAGAAAGTTCGAATGGGAGCTAGACCCTACAATCAAAGGAAGAGGATGAAGACCCGTTAGTAATTAGAGATAACATCGTACTCTATAATTCTTGGGTTGACGTTCTATTCGATTACGGCGCACCATTTTTTTTAATAAATACATCATGTGTTAAATCGTTAGGTCTTACATGTGAACCTTTAAAAACTACTTTAAGTGTTGCATCACCTTTGGAAGGAAGTATCAGTGTGAATTAGAAGTGTCAGGTTTACACTTGATTTGCGACCTTGTGATAAGGGACATGTTCGATTTTGACATAATCTTAGGTATGGAGTGGCTATCTGCCCACTGAACGATGATTGATTGCTACCAGAAGAGGGTGACGACTTAGACACCTGATGGGAGGTGTTTCCAATTTAAGGGGGATAGAAAGGAGTGTCTGAGCACGACAATGCGGTGACATAATCAATTGCTGCGAGCTCTGGTTGAAGGAAGTCAAATTTTGGGACACTTAGTGTATAAGCATGGGATTGGAGTGGACCTGGCCAAGGTAGAAGTAGTTAAGGAAACCAAGTTCACGTGCAGGCTAAGCCCAACGAACTATTTATTTTTGGTCCTTGGTTTTATATAATAAATTTGAATCATGCTGCTATTGAAAATTAGCCGGGTGGTTGATTGGCGTGTTAAAATTTGTTAACTTGTGTATAAATTGATCATCCTATCTATTATGTATATGCAAAATTATGTTCTACTTGCCTACGCATTATTTCTTTTGCACCGTCACCATTAATTGGATGATATTCAATTTTATTGCATTTTTTTTATCAATTTAATTATTTTGTATTCTAATTTGTGTAATATGTTTGAATAATAACTAAATTATCTTCCACTTGCCTAAGCAATTCCTCTTTAGCACCATCACCATTAATTGGATGATGACCACACTTCAATTTTATTGCATTTTTTTCTTAATTTTATTATTTTGTATTTTTATGCGTGATATGGTTACGAACAATAGCTAAATTAGCACCATCACCATTAATTGGATGATATTCAATTTTATTGTATATGTTTTTTCTTAATAATTTAATTATTTTTTATTCTAATTTGTATAACATATTTTTGAATAGTAACTAAATTATCTTCCAATCACCTAAGCAATTCCTCTTTAGCACCATCACCATTAATTGGATGATATTCAATTTTATTGCATAATTTTTTCTTCATTTGATTATTTTCTATTCCAATTTGTATAATATGATTTTGAATAATAGCTTTGTAGACGTGCTCGAACGTCCCGGCCCCCGCACGCAAGATTTGGCGCGAAATCCGGTTTGTTCATTAGCTACTACAGTTCGAACTCAATGTCACGGTTTTGAATCTAATCTCGCAAAGTGCAATGCAAGGCCGATAAATCACCAAAGAGTCCAAATCCGGCAAATCGTTTTGAAAAACTGATTTTAATAAAGAAGTGTCAAACATGGACTGCTTTTCCAGATACAGAGTCGCCACCTAAATGTTTTTGTTTTGGGAAATTTAGGAAACCCTGACTCGTGCCTAAGGCCACGTGTCCGTCATCACCAAAGTTCCCTCGGCTCGGGAACTTGGGTACGAGAGGGGAAGGTCATGCAATGAGCACCCCCGCTCGCCCAATTAAAGAGATCAACCTTTACTAAGCATGATATTTTATTTTTGAAAACACATGTGTTCTTATTCCAGTTTATTAGCTAGAATTACTATGTGATGCGCACAACATACAAGTATAGAATAGATCACCTAAGTTGGAACAAAACATCTCACGTTTGTTTGTTTGAAAATGGTTTGAAGGTGCTACTCACAAGTAGGCAAAGTCGTGGATTTGCCACCCTCAAGTGGGCTTAGAAAACATGATTTTGCCACTCTCAAGTGGGCTTAAAACTCGCATTTCGATGGATTGTTCCAATTCAAGTAATCCAGTCTTCACCCACAGGCATTCAGGCAGTTAATCAATTAAGCAAATAGCCTCATGGCAAGCATGCTATCATGGCAGAACTCACACTCATGCAAGATGCTAAAGTATAAAAGCTTACCTAGTACTTCGAGCCAAAACAATAGCTAGTTAGTAATCAATACATGATCCTAGCTATGTTAAGATGGCTAATGCAACACATGCAAAATGCAACTAGAAATAGGCTCGGCTATTCTAAAATGGCATATGAGATGCAACTTGATAATCATGTATTCAAGTAGGAATTGAAATACAATGCGGTTAGTATGATGCGCCGAGCTCGGTGCATGCAATACAAATGAATGGATGCAAACATGCGAGCATAAGAATGCTAATCAAAACATGACCTAGAACTAACCATCATAAGTGGTTAAGTAAAAGGAAGAAAGACGTGTGGTTGAAAGACATTCACACACTCACGCACACTTATTACAAAATTCGCCCTCTCGACGGAGGGTCCGAATAAATAATATAGGCCAACTAATTAACTAACTATCCTAGCTAATTAATTATTACAAAACCTTAACTAATTAAGCAAATTAATTAAGTTACAAAACAGACTAAGTATGAAACTAAAGAGACTGCCACAGCTCCGCCTCAGAATGATTGAATGATGCAAGCTCGATCGCCTCGCTCGGAAACCCGTTGCCATGCCTCATGTTGCCTCTGTTTGCACTATTCTGCACCTCTGAGAACTGTGAAAATACCTGTGATGCTTCTGAACCACTTGATGGCCACGCTGAGAGGTCATCGACCAAAATATGAGGCCATCGGCCAGAGAACAATGGCCATCGGTCAATTTTGGTGATATCGACCAAAAATTCCTAGCCGATCGGCACTTAAGATAGCCGATCAGCCATCTTTTCCTGCAGATTGCTCCTTTTGCTGCAGCAGAGGACAAACAAGGGCATGGCAATACATTTGCAAGAAAATGTTGTGCACCTACACCCCTTATCATGTTTGAGACTCAAAGGAGTGTAGTGTTCGACCCTCGAGCCATCAATCACGCATTTTGATGCATGATGGCCAAAGAGGCCGAATTGCACAAAACAATATGGAATGAATGCACAAAAACACATGAATGCCTCACACTCTGTCATGTTGGATCAAGAGTGTCGGCGACCGAGGGTTGAGGCACGTTTCGTCACTTCAAGTACAAAACGTCCCTTGGTCCTCGTGTTTGGTTTGACACCCCAAACCAAACACAATGCAATGCATGCAATACGGAAAAGCTATGCAATGCAACATAAGCATGCCAAATGCAATATGACTCAAGCATGCATATAAGGCTAAGGTAACAAGCATGCCAAATGCAATGCGACCTAAACAAGCATGTGACAAAATGCAAGCTAGCATGCATGCAAAATGCGACCTAAACATACAAACATGCATGGCATGCAAAGATGGACAAGCATGCAACAACATGCAAACTAGTAAGCATGCAACAACATGCAACATGTCAAGCATGCAACAACATGTAAAGATGGACTTAAACCAAAATGGGGAGGCCTCAACCATGCCCAAATCAGTGGCCAAAATGCTAAGAAATGATGGAATGAAATGCAAAATAAGCATGCATGCCAATTGGCCTAAGTACTAGGCAACAATGCACAATCCTCAAACATTAGCAAGAAGTGACAAACATGATAATGTGGCAATGAGGTAAGCTCTGAAATCATGCAAGGAGTGGTGCCAAACCACTCAAACAAGTCAAGTATATCATGCAAGAAAGTTCAAGGCTTAAGACTAGCCAAGGAGCTTGTACTAAGGCCACATGAATCAAGCCCCAAAGAGCAAGGGCACCCAAAACAGTCCCAAGGCAGGTCAATACAAGACCAAAATCATGCTCGAACCTAGCCAACACAAGCTAGAACAAAAGACCGAAAGCATGAAGCATGCAAGGCTAACAAAGAGGTGTTACACTACACCTATTACAACCAAACATGGCACGACTTAACCGATAAAAATCAGAGTTACGGCATGTCAAAATAAGCCCAAAAACCCACTGAGATGGCATCCTCAAGACCTAAGCATAGAGGCATGCACAATGACCCACTCTTAAGGCATAAAACACCAACTCTTCAAAGCATTGAAAGGATGACAAATGCAAGTGACCAACTCTTCAAAGCATTGAAAGGATGACAAATGTAAGTGTATGGCTACACTACATGGACTGAAATCACATATGAGATGATGCCAAATCATGAAAAAGGTCTAAGTAATGCATGCTAATGAATTGGACACTCAAAGCCAACAAGCAAGATTGAACCATGGCTATACAAAACAACGCATGCATGACCAAGACAATGCAAACAGAGCTATAGCATGGTAAAACAAGGCTAAAAGCTCCTTTGAGTTGAGCCAAAACATTCTAAGATGATGGTCCAAATGCAAGGTGCATATTAAGACAATAGAGAGGATTGCAAGACAAGTGCATGATGCATGCAAGAGGCTATTAAACCAACTTAAAACAGAGGTATAGCATGGCAAAATAACACCAAATACTTACTGAAATGAAGCCAAAACATGCTAATCAAGCATGCTACTAATATGAGCCAACAATGCAAGCATATGAGACACAAGGAGAGGGGGGTGTCCCTCTCCTATTCAATACTCCAAAACCACTTCTCCACCACTAAAAATCCTTTGGATTTCAGTGGTGAGAAGGTCAAAACAAGATGGTTCCAAAGCCCAAAAAGAAAGGCACAAAATAAGGCCAAACAAGGCCTAAGAGGGGGTAGACAACTTCCAACCAAAAAGTGACCTTAAACAAACTTCACAAGCATGAAAAATCAGAACTTTTTACAGTTTAGAGCTAAGCTTAAAACAATATGCAAGCAGGTCTAAAAGCTTAAGCAAGAATGGGGGATTAAAAGGTAGTTACCTCACCCTTGAAGAACACCTTCAAGAACACTACTCCAGCAACTTTTTTGAGTTCAAACAAACCCAAGAACACCAAAACCAACTCCCTAGTACCTCAGCAACAAAAGAATGGTGTATTGCTAGGTGTTTGTGTGCAATAGTATGAAGAAATCACACTTTTGGGCACAAACAAGAGCAAGGGGAGAGAGAGAGAGAGAGGTAAAATATATAGAGAGAGAGATATAGAACTTCTATATGCAATTTTCAGAACCTCTGGAAAGGGAGGAGAGGCTCTTTTCTTATAGAATTTCATTCCTCAAGTTTGTTGAACAAGCTTGAGTCTTGAAACAAATCCCTCCATACACGTGTATAGAGGATGAGAATTGTGCCCACCAGCTGTCACAGCTGGCAGAAAATATCTGCAAAAAGCAGATGCAAAGGTCTCGACTCAAAAATATGGCTGATCGACCAAATAGAGTGTCGATCGACCAAAAAGAGTGCCGATCGGCCACCACTTTTAGCTGATGGCAAGAAAACACAGCCGATGGCACAATGCCTTAGCCGATGGGTTGAGGGGATAGTCAACAAGCCACCCTCTTCCCTCATAAGCAAAACCACAAGTCCTTGGTCCACAAGCAAGTACAAAACAGACAAGTTGAGAGATCCTAAGGCAAGGCGTGCAGCCGAGACCTTCGGGAACTCAAAACGAACACGAGCATGGATGATCATCGAGTGTTCGAACGATGACATCCAAGTCTTGAGGATGATCAAAAATGGGGTGTCTACAGTTGCCCCTCTTTGACAGAACTCGAAAGTCATAAGATGACGGGAGTGAATGTCATAGCCTAGAGAGGACGCATTTTCGACAAGGCCGAAGACTTAGACAAGCATACAAGATAACAAAGATATGCGCCCGTAGGCAGGGGCAAAATGCAACTGACATGCATGATGCCGAACATAACTTATGATCATGCGAAGAGAGCTGTAATGAAGCGTAACAAGCAACAGTTTAAGCAAGCAAATAAGAATCAAACTACATTTCATGCAGAAAGGACGTAAGAAAATTATGCAATTCTCACTGCGTATCACGCGGAGAAGTCTAAAAGCGACTACCGAGAAAACCCGGAGTCTCAAACACAACATCTCTCAACGTAGCACACGCAAGAGAGGAAAGGAGTAACAATTCTTAGCGTATCACACGCAAGAAAAGGGAAAGGGGCAACAATTCTCAGCATATCACACACAAGAGAAGGGAAGCAATTCTCAGCGTATCACACGCAAGAGAAGGGAAGGGGGCAACAATTCTCAGCGTATCACACACAAGAGAAGAAAAGCAATTCTCAGTGTATCACACGCAAGAGAAGGGAAAGGGGCAACAATTCTCAGCGTATCACACGGAAGAGAAGGAAAGCAATTCTCAGCGTATCACACGCAAGAGAAGGGAAGGAGCAGCACTCAATGTATCACACCGAGCGTGCCAGGGTATTTTTAACTGAAACAAAATGAACCCAAAGGACAGGAAAGGTCTTACCTAGAAGTCCTCTGAATGAACCGCACATACAGTGCCCGTCTAGTTGCACCAGTCTCAAATGAACAGTACATACAATATCGTGCCATGCATAAGAAAGAAACTCAACAGGTACAATATAGTAACAACACGTATCCAACGTCACATCAAGATACAATTCCAATATGAAATAAACGCGTGTATATGCAATGCAAGCAAAAAGATGCATAGCAACGCGAGTGAAAAGTGCATAACAATGCAACGAGTAGTGATGTATATTCCATGTAATATTATGGTGCACATTCTATGCGAGAGGGAGAAATGCACAATCTATGAAAAACAACAACAAAGATGTATGCTCAATGCAACATGTATACCCTATGCGATGTAATTGTGGATACATATCCGACACAGCATGCACATGTTAGGCGAACGTGATGGTGCTTATTCTAAGCGACAATGCAACATGCATGTTCCATGCAACGACATAGCGGTGCCATATTCAATTTAAGCATGGTAAAGGCATGTTATCCATAATATTGAGATGCAACTTCAAAACAAGATGAGGCATTCTCAATGCAGGAACGAGAAGATGTATAACAAGCGCAACTATTATAAACACGGAAAAACTTTGTAATGCAACATATTCAAAACGATTCTCGGGCAATTTTTAAATCTTGCAATATACAAAAGGATACGAAAAAGGATACACCTTGTACGTATTGAGTGCCGCACACGGAAAACTCAGTTCGAGGTCAACACGAAGGACGGTCAAGCTTCAAAAGTGTACTTTCTTGCATTCTCTTGGGAGATAAAGGTACCAATCAACAAAACTGACCCAAATAAGGGCATTGGAGGTGCATTGACCACAACGGGAAGTCATCGGCCACCCATCGGCCACAAAATGAGCTCATTGGCCAAAAATTTAGCCGATCGGCTAACAATTTGGCCGATCGGCCAAAAATGGCAATTTCAGGGCAGTTTTGTCCATTCACCTCGGGTCTTTAAATATAGGGCCTCAAACCCTATTTCCTCACTTCCTCAAGCTCGAAAATCATTTCTCTACCTCTCTAGGTCATTTTCCTCGCTTCGATCCTTGTCTTTCCTTTGTTTTTGAGCCTCCCGCATCGTTCGATTCGTGAAACCCTCTTCATTTCAAACACTTTGAACCGAACGAAACGCGATTTTGGTGTCCCCTTCTCGATTTCCACTACTTGGGGTTTGTTTCCCCCGAGTTTACCTCAATCTTCGTGCCTTTTTCACACTCCGACCTTTTCTCCTATTTTTACCCCTCGGGGTTGACTTTTGGGTTGACTTTTTGCATTTTCACCCATTTTCCATACCCTCGGTCATTTTTGCACCCTTTTCGAGATGACAGACGACATTCCACAGAGTGGGACTCCCTCAGGGATGGACACGGACCCTGAGGTCGAGCTCCTACCGCTGAGTGTTCGACTGTTCGACCCGGCGACATACCGACTGGCGATACACATACTGCCTCCTGATAGCATCCGCCAGTTCAGGAGCTTCGCGCGAGGCACTCTAGAGGACCTCCTGCTGCACAAGCCAGAGTCGCATCTATCCTGCAACGCCGCTGAGGTATACTCTTCCCCTTTTTTACTTTCTGCAATGTAGATCAAATGCCTTCGATAGCTGACATTGTTCTTTAACTGGTCACCACAAACACGCTGATACATCATACGCTTAGTTCACCGTGAGCACACCCACACGCGATATCTGTTTAAACTTGAACACATGCACACACACTGCATTTTCATCAATTCTGTACGCATTCAAAAATTGTATTTCTAACATTGCTCCGCACTTGTTTATTTTTGAACATAGGGAGATTCCTATGCCTTTAGGGGGTATGGGAACACCATTGCCCGAGGTTGGTATATGGAGCTGCCCGATTCGGTCCGCTATATCGTTGATCAGGCCGGCTTCGGCATCTTCTGCATGGGACTTTCGCGCCTCACTGCGAGTAGACCCCTTCTTGGCGCGCTGGTAGAGAGGCGGTGGGACACCACCAATTCCTTCTACCTTTCCGCAGCATGGGAGATGACGATGACTCCCTTTGACTTCTTCATGCTCACCGACATCGGAGCGGGGGTGATCCGATTCCCTTTGACGCTGATATGGATGAGTGGGACGCTGCCCAGATGTTCTTGCTCGGCGCACGGCCACCTCTCTCCCGGCCAGGGTTCGTGAGGTATTCTTAGTTCGAGGACCATTTTAGAGTGCAGGCGCCCACGACCCGTGAAGAGGTGGAGCAGTACGCTCAAGGCTTCATTATGTTTTTGCTGGGGACCACCATTTTTGCCGACCGGGCGAACACTGTTGCCCTTTATCTACTGAGTGCATTGGTGGACGTGACGCAGATTCGCCGTTATGACTGGGGTGGCGCAGGCTTGGCCACACTTTACGGATACATGAGCTCATCATCTCGCCGCAGCGGGCATTTGTTCGGGGGCTACTGGCGAGCCTGGGAGGTATATTTTCCTTTTCTATCTTTACAGTTCTGCTCTACATTATCTGTACACCACACACACTGCACACATGCAATCTGCTTTACACTGGCTGCACACTGCACACACTACACAATACACTTCACATGCTGCACAATACACTTCACATGCTGCACAATACACTGCACACACTGCACAATACACTGCACATACTGCATAATATTCTGCACACACTGCACATGATTATGATTTCTGCTTTATTTGCATACTGCCTTGCTGATAAGCATACTCATTTTTACCCTGTTAAATTCTGTAGTTGTGGGTGTATGCCTACTTTCCTAGGCTTGCTCTAGAGCCAGAGGTGGAGATGCCTCTCGTCGTTCCATTTTCGCACCGATTCGATGTGAGGTGCGAGCGAAGGCCGCGGGAGTCCTTGTTCTTCCGCAGATACTTCGACACTATTACCGCCGTAGAGGTATGTCAAACATCACAGTTTATTTGAGCTTCGCTTTACATTGTGCTTTCAATAGTAGATAACAAACTGTATATCCTGTTATTTTGCAGATCACCTGGCAGCCCTAGGCCGCGTTGCCTGACACAGTTCGGGAGCAGTATGCAGGTGCTCAAGAGACTGCCCGGTTTAGGGTCCTACTAGAGGGACCAGTCTGTCGGGCTTGGTACCTGGGGGAATGCTTCTTGCGGCAGACCCTCGGCTTACCAGAGCAGGTAGTCCCGACGCCACCTTCTTTGCATATGAGGCACACCGTGAGATACACCCCGCAGGAGATGATCGATTACACGATCGGTTGGGATTCTGACTTCTTCAGAGAGGTGGGTGACTACACCGACTTCATTCAGACACGTCTCATGCAGCCTCTAGCCAGTACTCGTCGAGATGAGAGGGAGAGGCCTGCAATGCCAGCAGGGGGAGCAGGAGCACGAAGGGCGACTCAGGCCCATGACCAGAGTGGGTCCCGGAGGGGACGTGGAGTGGAGTGGAGTGGCCCGAGCTACCCACTACCATGACATGCCGAGGACAGAGTGGGAAGACCTATTAGATACCCATCGCTCCTCCTCCGGCTGATCATGAGCTCATCGGAGTTCGTAGCTTGACCCCGGTATGTACCATACTTTGCATTCTGTACAATAATTTCATTTCATTTGATATTCCGCAGAATACTAATGACTTTAACACTTTTGCAGGCTTTGATTGAGTACACTGGACAGTCTTTAGAGCTGACAGCTTCAGTGATGGGGATGATTCAGAGGAGTATTGACCTACTGACCATCTACGGTATCCCAGTGAGTTCTTTCAACCTCAGTTTCAAAACCCTACACATCTGTTCCATACTGACATGATATACCACATTGTCAATACGGTACTTGACACACAACATTCACGACACTGATATACTGTAATCACACACTGGCCACGGCCTTCATACACTATACTCATACGCAGCTCACGGCATTCATGCACTATATTCATACGCTGCATTCGGTATTCATACTTGACTTCGCGTAGTATAACTGATGCATTTGCCAACTGTTCTTTTCAGGCCCCATTCCAGATACCGGCTGCAAGGGGTGCTCCAGCAGGACCAGCTGCACCTGCCCGAGGAGCGGGGAGAACAGGACGAGGGATTACAGTATGCCACCGCAGCAGAGCCGGGCACACTCACTCTGGGAGTAGCTCGCGAGCACCTGTCCCAGACGATGACGAGTCCAATACGGAAGCGAAGTCATCTCAGGACAAGATTAGAGATGGTTCGGACTCGAGTTCAGAGGGCGGAGCTGGCGGTGACGATCCTGGACCTTCGTCTAGGAAGATGACGAAGACAAACTCCCGTGCTTGAGGGGACCGACACCGATCCAGACATTTTGCTGTTTTTTCTTTTCTTTTTTGCTTTATTTCTCTTTTTACTGGTAGTTTTGTACATTGTACTGCCTCAAGCAGGTTTTATTTTCTTTAAAACTATGTACTTATGCAAAAGATGATATGATGAGATGAAAAAGCTGTTTTGTTCAAAAAGTGTTGCATTTGTACATTCTATGCATCGCATCGCATCGCATCAAATTACATAATCAATGTAATTGAGATTGAACTTTTGTTTTGAAAACTAAACACTCAAATTGCATTAATCAGGTAGTGAACCGACTAATCAACAAAACAAGTTAATAAGCAAAATAAAGAACTTGACAAGCTAACCAAATGCAAATACAACTCGATAAGCAAAACAAAGACTTAAAGAATGCAAAATACAACCCGATAAACAAAAGTACAACAACTCGATAAGTAAATTGTAGTAACACAGGTGCGACTTCGCAAAATCATCACCGAAAGGCATTTGAAGTTGAACCAGTCACAAGTTCACAACGTATTCAACACATATACAGCTTAGAGAACAAGAGAAAAGGCCATCGGCCAGATGGAGAGGCCATCGGCCAACATTACTAGCCGATCGGCCAAAAAAGATGGTCGGTCGGTACTCTTTTTGGCCGATCGGCCAAAAATGGCAAGCACCTCCAGAATACTGACACCTGTCTTCCACTCAACAACTTATCTTCTACAAAAGCTTCAGCTTCGTAGTTTTCTCCACTTCAGCTCAGTTTTTGCACCAAATGGAAGAGTTTCTTGTCCAAAATCTCACAAATTGGATTGCTAACTTGGATGGCTCGGAAAAACTGAATTTCAAAGGCTTCGGCATAAATGCACTATTCATGTTGAGTTGCACCCCGCTGCGTTTTCCATTCCTTCATGCCCCGGCAAGATTTTGGAGTTCGGTGACACACGTTTTTAGCTTTGGCGAACAAGAGATGTGTCCCACTTTCGAGGATTTCCAAGCATTAATGGAATCCGAGTGCGATGAAGAAATTTTGCCTCAGCTCCGGTTCGACCACGTCCAAGCCTTAGGATGGATGTGCGGCCTTACCTTGCATGACGCTTGGTCATTGATTCACGACAGAGAGTTAGACATTCCGAGCTTGGTTTGTCGGTTTTTTGATGCCGGTGATTGCGGCGATCATCATTGGCAGGGCTATCGGTGAAATGCGCTTTGCTTGTGCACATTGTCTCATTTCTTGCTTGCCCCAGGCTCCGGTGGGTTTAGCATTCGTTTGATTGACGTCACCGAGGGCTTAAAAGAGGGAAAAAAATGCATCGCCGTGACACTAGCCGAGACATTGATGGGCTTGGACGTTTTTCATCGCTGAGAGACGGCTAGATTCGCGGGGAGTCCACTACTATTGCAGGTAATGCTTCCCATCCCATCTCACATATATTGCTCACATCACTCGGCCCTCAGGCTTGGTTTTTCTCTCAACATACACCTCTCTATTCTTTAATCTCTCATTTTTCATCCCTTCCCAGATATGGTTGATGGACAAGTTGAGAGTGGTGGACTCATGCCCAACATATTCAACTCGCAGCTATTTCTTCCGACGACGTCTAGTCGATGCCCCTGATGAGGGATGGTGGTGCAACTGGATATGCAGTTTGTCTGCTCTCGACATTGCTTGGCGCTGTCCCTAGCTCAATTTACTGGCAATGAGCTACAGCATGACCCGCCAGCTCAGGATTCAGTTGATTGGCCTGACACACTGTGTCTTTTACTTTCCGTTCTGGATCCACCGCCAGTTCGGACATGATCAGACTTTCCCGACAGTGGGGATGGAGTACCCTGCTGCATTTTCGATCCGAGGCGCGTAGCTAGCTCGGTATGCCGCAGCATGGAGAATGAGAGAGATTCTGGCCCCCGCTCCCATTTTCGGCTGCACCCTCTCTGATGAGTGCATAGCTTGGCTTGATAAGGAGGCACAGATCGGGCACACTTTGGCATCAAAGGTTTTGACCAGCTCGGGGAAGGGACGCAGGAACACCTGACTATGCCTCGGATTTATTTGCTTTAATCAGAACTTTCAAGTTTTATTTATGAATGTAATGAAAAGTAACTTCAATTTGTATTCAAGAGTAGGAGAACTCTGTATTGAAATCAATGAAATTGAAGGTTGTGGGTATTGAAAATTTTCCGTTTGGTCCAAAAATGGTCTAAGTTGTAAAAAGATTAATTTGAGCAAAATCAATTTTTATTAAAACTTTTCAAAACCATTTTCGATATGGATCACAACTGGACATGCCCAAGATCTACCATTGAGATGTACAACCCCAGATCCCAACAACTAGAAAGTTGCCCCTAGTCTGAATAGCACTGCATCTGGAGATCACAACTGAGCTCTTGAATGCAGAATAGACAAAGATGACCAAACATGATCACATGGACAAAGTTGATCGGGGAAGTGTTTATGGCTGGACTTCATAATGAAGTTGCCTACGTATCCCGAAGATGGGAATCAAGCCTTACGTAGTTCGGCTTGGGTTCACTTGTGTATTAACTCTCTCCTTTTGCACTCTAACTTTTGCCAAGGCAGCCCTTCTTGGGTTTTCAACCTTGCGAGCTCAGTTTTTATAATTTCTAATTTTATGTGCTCTAACTTTTATCTAGGTCGCCCTTTCGGGTTTTTGGCCTAGCGAGCCACTCAGGGAAAATATTTCTTCAACTTGTCCGTGTTGATCAGTTGGGAGAACTCTAGGCCATCTAGGTCCATCAAAACGGCAGCTCCACCCGACCAGATAGACTTTATGATGTAAGGACCAGTCCAATTGGGTCTGAACTTGCCCCTAGGGTCGTGGATGGGAGCTCGATTGTCTTTGAGCACCAAATCTCCTTCTTTCAAATTCCTGGACTTAACCTTCTTGTTAAAAGCCCTGGCAATTCTTCTTTGATAACCCTGAACATGATACAGTGTTTTCAGCCTTCTTTCATCAAAGAGCATGAGTTCTTCGAACCTGCTTTGTTGCCAATCTGCCTCAGTTATCTGACACTCAGCTAATACTCGTAATGACGGAACCTCAATTTTGGTAGGCAGAACGACCTCCATCCTATAGACCAAGGAATACGGAGTCGCCCCAGTAGAAGTTCGAATTGAAGTCTGGTAGCCCCACAGAGCAAACGGTAGCTTATCTGGCCAGTCCCGGTACGTTTCCATCACCTTCTGCAGAATACGCTTGATGTTCTTGTTGGCGGCCTCAACAGCTCCATTAGTTTGTGGCCGATATGTAGATAACTTGTGAAAAGCCACATTGTATTTCTCCAACAAGTCGATCACTTCCTTCTTGAAGTGGGAACCATTATCTGAAATAATCTCCTTCGGGACCCCGTAGCGACAGATGATGTTGTTTCTAATAAACTTTGCAACGTGCGATACCTTCAACACCGGATAAGACTGGGCCTCAACCCACTTTATAAAGTAGTCTATCGCTACCAGAATGAACTCATGCCAATTGGACCCATTCAGAGTGACAGCCCCGATCACATCAATCCCCCAGACTGAAAATGGCCATGGCGAAGTCATGTTGTACAGCTTCGATAGCGGAATGTTCATGCGGTTTGCACAGATCTGACATTTATGGCATCGCCGGACAAAGCCTATACAATCCTCCTCCATGGTGGACCAGTAGTAACCCTGTCTGAGGATCTTCCGGGCTAGCATCACCCCGTTCATGTGCGCTTCGCATTCTCCTCCATGGATGGCCTCCATCAGGCGCTTCGATTCTTCGGCATCAACACACAGCTTATGCATCCTGAGATGACCTCTCTTGTACAGTTTTCCTCCGCAGACGATGAATTAAGAAGCCATTCTTCGAATTGCCCTTTTGTCTTTGGCATTTGCCCCTGGTGGATACGTCTCTTTTTCCAAGAAGTTCCAAACATCGTAATACCAGGGGTTCTCATCTTGTACATCTATGGCAGTAATCAGCTCGTAGGCCGGCGCAAATTTCTGTTCGATGATGATCGGACGCATCCGGACTCCAAAAGGGATGTCTATAATAGAAGATAGAGTTGCTAATGAATCTGTGAACCTGTTGTTCTCTCCTAACAGATGAGCGAAATTCAATTTCTCGAACCGAGAAATCAGCATGTCCAAGGTCTGGTGGTAGATTCTCATCTTTTCTTCTTTGACTTTCCAATCTCCTTTAGCTTGAGATACAACAAGGTTCGAGTCCCCGATGACGTCCAACCGTTTTGCCCCTAGTTCTAGAGCTGCTTCTAGTCTAGCAATACACGCCTCATACTCTGCCTCATTGTTCGAGACTTTGAACCGGAGTTTGAACGCTAAGGGTATGTGGGAATTGTCGGGCACTATGAGCAACACCCCTATCCCATACCCATATTGGTTTGACGCTCAATCAAAGTACATCGTCTAAAACTCGTCTTCGACATGCAAAATGGCCTCTTCTGGGAATAGGTACTCAACTGCTTCATCTCCTACGACTGGGTGATTGGCTAGGAACTTCGCTACTGCTCTCCATTTCACTGACTTGCGCGTCACATACTTCAGATCAAATTCGGAAAGCAGAAGCAACCAACAAGCTAGCCTACCTGTAAGTGCCGATTTCTCGAAGAGATATTTGATGGGATCTAATCTCGAAACCAGTATTACAGAATGAGCTAATAGGTAGTGTCGTAGCTTCCTAGTAGCCCATACCAAGGCCAAAGAAGCCTTCTCCAGCGGAGTGTAGCGGGTCTCATAATCCAGCATCTTCTTGCTCAGGTAGTAGATAGCTCTCTCCACTTTGTTCTCAGACTCCTGTGCAAGCATGCAACCCATCATAGTTTCAGTCACTGAAAGGTACAAAATCAATGGTTTCCCCGGCTCAGGCGGTGACAACACGGGTGGGTTTTGTAAATATTGCTTGATCTGTTCAAAAGCAGCTTGGCATCGGCCGCCCCATTGGAATTTCTTTCCTTTCTTTAGGAGACCAAAGAGTGGTTCACAAGTCAAGGTTAATTTTGCAATAAACCATCTTATGAATTGCACTTTCCCTAGAAAGCCTCATACCTCCTTTTCAGTCCTTGGTGGTGGCATTTCTAAGATGGCCTTGATTTTGGAAGGGTCGACCTCGATACCTCTCTGTGTAATCAAGAACCCCAACATTTTCCCTACTGTAACACCGAACGTACATTTCTAAGGATTCAGCCGTAACCGATACTCTCTGATCCTTTAGAAGAACTTTTATAAGGTGATGTAGTGGCCCTCTCTTTCCTTGGACTTGACAATCATGACATCCACATACACCTCAACCTCTTTGTGGATCATGTCATGCAAAATCGTGGTCGCAGCCCGTTGATATGTAGCTCCAGCATTCTTCAGCCCAAACGGCATCACCCTATAACAATAGGGCCCCCACGGGGTGGTGAAAGCAGTCTTCTCCTGGTCTTCGGGTGCCATCAGAAACAGACTGTAGCCTGAAAAGCTATCCATGAATGAGAACAACGCATGCCCAGCAGTGAAGTCCACTAATTCATTGATATGCGACAAAGGAAAGTCGTCCTTCGGACTGGCTTTGTTCAAATCTCTGAAGTCCACACATACCAGAATTCTGCCGTTCTTTTTCGGCACCGGAACTATGTTGGCCAACCAAGTTGGGAATTCAGATACCAGCAGGAACCCTGTGTACACACCCCATTTTCGACCAACCTTAAGAATCAGACGTCATCAATTGAGCGCTCGGTGATTGCGCATGTTGTGCTCGTTTCGAGGTTTCGGAGTTCTTGGCTGAGAGCCTCACCTCCGGACCTCGAGACCCTTTTGTACTTTGACTCGGTCTGTGGACTAAGTCTTGTTTTCTCTTCCTGGAGGGAGGGAGAGGTCTTGTAAACCATCTCTCAGTGGTCATAGACTACTTTTCGTGGTCGTAGGCCACTGTTCCCGTTTGGAGACTAGTTTTCGATTTTCGAAGCCGTCGGTCGTGCGCCTCGGCTCGGGACCGCATAACATTCTCCGTTTGGCATGGTTTTTGGAACACACCTTGTTTCCACTATCTAGAGGGACACTGTGGTTCGGGAGACCACTTTTTTGGCCGTACGCCACTTTTGGTGCTCAACAACCAGTTTTCGGGGCACCCGACCGCGCGCTTTGCCCCCTGAACTCTCGTTTTGCATCCGTATTGGTTCATTTTTGGCATGAACCTTGTTTTCCTTGTTTGGGAGATGGTACAAGGGTGGGAGACCACCTTTTCTCCTTGGAGACCACTTTCTCCCCTCCAGCCGATTTTCTTGTCGGGAAGCTGGTTTTCTTGGTCTTTGAGCCACATTTGCTGGTCTCCCACCACACCATTGGCTTGCTTTCAATGTGGAGACCACCTATACCCTTGGCCGACTAGTTTCTATCTGGGAGACCACTTGACCTGGTCGGCCGATCAGGGAAACTGGTCGGCCGATCACGGAAACTGGTCGGCTGACCACCTTTTCTGGTTGGCCAGCTTCCTCCTGTTTTGTCTGTTTGAGTGCATGCCAGTTGTGCCAGCTGGAAGGCACAGATTGGATCCTCCATACACGTGTATGGAGGATTTCCAACCAAGTTTTTTGCTTCTTGGAGAAGCTTTGGCTTTGAAACTCTATAAGAGAGGCCTTCCCTCTCCTTATACCAGGTTCAAATTTTGGTCCAAGGCAAAGAAACATATCTCTCTATATATCTTTACATTTTGGCCTTAAAGAGTGTGTTATTCTTAGCCCTTTGCACCACACCTCATAGCCTAACACCTCCGCCATTGTTATTGAGTTCTTGGAGGGTCTTGAGAGGTCTCAAAGGTTGAGTTTTTGGTCTAGAAGCTTGTTGGTTTTGCTGAGCTTCAAGGGTAATCACTTTTCCCTCTTTTAAGCATTATTTTGATCGTTCTCTTAGCCTCATTTGCATGCTTATTTGAGATTTGTTATCAACTAAAAAAAGGTTCATATTTAAGTCATTTTCATGTTTGTTTAAGGCTCTTTTGGTGTTGAGGGTCATCTACCCTCTTTCATGCTCTATTTAGCCTTGTTTTGTGCCATGCCATAAGGCATTCGAGCTAGTCTTTGCTTGGCCTTCCTACCACTAAAATCCAGTGGATTTTCAGTGGTGAGAATGTGGCTTTGAGGGCCTAAATTAGAGAGGGGTGACCCTCTCTCTTGCTGTCTTGTTTACTAGTATTTTTGGCCTACCAAAGGAGCATATGTTTATACCATTTGGAGGCCTAGTTCAGGCACTTTTTGGTGACTTCTAAGACCTGCCTAGGCTCTGAACATGGCTGGTTTCGTCCCCTTTTGCTTGCTTCTTGCATGTGTAGAGTAATCCTTTTCATGGCTTATCAAAGGAGCATGTCATTCTTGCATGTATTGATCTTGTTTCAGTGGATTTTTGGCCATCATTTGGCATGCCATGATTCTTTTTTTGCTTGGCTTGGTAGTCCTTCACATACTTCATACGCTTGTAGTGTAAATCATGTTCACTAGCTTATAATGCATGTTGTTTTGGCCCTTTATGCTAGCATATTTTGGCCATGCTCCAAACTGATTTTGTTTATATTTTGGGCTGCCTTAGCTCTGTTTTGAGGTCCCTTGGTCGAGTGATGCTTGCCATGTATGGTTGTAGTGTAATAGCCTTGCTTAGCCTTGAGTTATGAATCCCCTTGCATGCTTAACTTGAGGTGTTTGCATGCTTTAGCATGATTGAGCATGATATTTCAGAGCCTATAAGGGTGATACATTCCCATATTTTCCATGCTTTAAGTGCTCTTTAGAGTTGTGCATTTATGCCCTATTTGTAAGCCATTGCGTGAGCTTCACTTTTGTGCCTTTCAAGCCATCATCCCAACCCATTTTGCTACTGTTTTGGGTCTGCATAGGGTCTGTTTGGGGTTCAACTCTTGGTCTTTAGTGAGTCCCAATTCTTTTATATATATTTTTTTCTTTTTTTGGTCAATGGGTGAAAATTATTTACACTATAAAGACAATTACATCTAAATAATCATAATTTAACAACTACAGAAGTCCAACAACAAACACTAGACATCATAATTTAACTACTGTAGAAGTCCAACAACAAACACCATAATTCGGTAAGATCCATTTCTTCTTCTTCCCCTTTTTTTTGGTCAGCCAATAAGAAATTATTTATAATATGAAGATAATTACATCCAAACAATCATAACCCAATAACTATAAAAGCTCAAAAAAACCCATAATGGGCTGAGACTCATTTATTCTTCTTCTTCTTTCTTTTGTTTTTTTGGTTTTTTTTTTTCCTTTTTGTCAATTGTTAAAAAATTATTTATAATATAAAGATAATTATCTCTGGAAGTCTCAACAACCAACCTCATAAGAGCATCCGCATCAGGCTTGCTATAGCCAAACAAGGTCCAAAAGAACCCTTGTATCAGGTTAGTTACAACAAAACAAATTTTGACATTGTTACATTACATCGCTTGATGTAGTGGTCGACCACCAAGTCATTCACCCAGTCAACCATCTAATAAATGGAAAAATTGAATAATTTTCACCAAGTGGTCGACCACCTAATCTCTCTCAAAACTGGGCAATTTTCACCAAGTTCTTGACCGGATTGACCACCTAATATCTCTCAAAACTAGGCAATTTTCACCAAGTGGTCGACCACCCGATCATTCACCCAGTCGACCATCCAATATCTCTCAAAACTAGGCAATTTTCACTAAGTGGTCGACAGCCTGATCATCCATTCGATTGACCACACAATAAAAAATAAATATTTTATAAAATTAAATTTTAAAATAGAGAACCTGATGAAATGTGTAAAAAAAATACTGATTCAAATACAAAAGTAAAATTTTAATTATAATTTGATTCAAATTTACTGAATCTGATGAGATGTTCTAATGGACTGAGATCTATACTTATATAACATTTTTTATCAGCAAAATTCACGTGAATAGAGCAGGTAAATACTAGGAAAACAATTGGAAATGAGTTTCAAGAGACAGTAATATGGATGGAATAATATAGTTAGTTATGGTGGTTGATTTATATTAAAATAACTAACAAAAAGTCTCGGATTGATTTATATTAAAATATAAGTAAAATCACTTTTGTGTGTGACGATTAAAAAATTTAATAAAATATGTATTTGTGAATAATATTTTCTCAAAGAGGATAAGTGTTTGATTTTTTTCTCCAATATAATGAGTCAGCAAGGTAGTTAATTTAGTACGAGCTGAATTGGGACTACACATATATCGTGTTTTTATACTAACATTAACATAATAATAAAGTGTAATTGATTGTTGACTTGCTTATTATTTTATTTCACATAAACGAATTAGAGTCAAACATGAGACCTTGTGCTCCTTCCATCTGTGGGTCAGTTTGTACAGAGTTTTGTTTCGATTTTAATTGGATCCCTACCGGATATCGAGTTATTCATAAAAAAAAAAAATAACAATAATAATAATAATAATCAAATACAATCATTTCATATGAGTGAAATTTATACCATCTCATGTAAAATGATTACATCCTTTTATCCAATCGAATTTTGTGTGCATGCATATACATTTTTATTTTTAATTATTTAATTTGTAATCACCAATAATTCAAGAGATTACATAATGTGAAAGAAATTGACTATACACATTTAATTTCTATTTTAACTTTTTATATACACATTTAGAATTATTGATATAATACATCTTACATAACCTCTACTAATATTCAATGGCAATGAATGTGCATGAGATGATACATTAAATTTAGTATAAAAAAAATAGTGAATGTCATTAAACCTAAAGACCTACTTGCATAATAGGTTATTTTTCAAATCTCAAATTAATAGAAATAACCAAAAATTGAACCAATTAAATTATTAGAATACCTCAGGATCTATTCGAATTATTTTTTTAAATTTGATTGGAAGTTGAATTTCTGATACATTTTGTACATGCACAACTAATTTAGTTGAATTTGTTGGATTTTAATTTTACACATGCGCACAACATTACTTTAATTGATTTTTTGTCCATTAGATTTTCGTTGGCTTTTTATTTTACTAGAAATATCTAATTACTTTTTTTTTTTTTCCAGTATTCATACGTTATTATTATTATTATATTTAAATACATATATCCAATATGAATTGGTATCCAAATCCTACTCCCCTGCTATGAACATTCTCAGCTATTAAGCGATAATTCTAAAATATAGAATCTTGTTGACTACAATTTTAAAATTACATGTAATTTGCATTTTTCTTTTCAAACTAATAATAATAATATAAATTAAGATTTTTCATATTAATAATTAAAAAAAAATTGGAGTCACCATTGATTACCTAATATTATTTGGATAAATCTAAGTATCCATAATTTTTATCATAAAATGTACCATGAAAGATCATGTATGGTCTAGATTTTAACTTGGATTAAATTAAACCATCACAGATTAATTTTTCTAAGTAAAAGTTTGATAAAATTTTCCAATTTTTATTTGTCAATTAATTATTTTAAAAAAATAATATAAATTATCAAATCACTTATTTATAAAATGTCAGAAAATTACTAACGTAACTATTTCTGAAGCCAGCCATAGTATTGGTGAATATTTTTCCTCAAAGCAACCTCTCTCTGACTGGTCAAAAATGAGATAAACAAACAAGAGAAGACGGACTTTGACGGTTGACCGTTGCCAACGGAAGCTTGATGAGTTCATGCAACCAACGTAACCTTGATGACCTGAGTTTACATATTATATAATAATTTATCCTTGAACTGCTGACCCCTAGCTTTTGATCATAGGTCGGTCTTTATTCCCATTC
>NW_021024684.1:106838-127378 GCF_004153795.1 Camellia sinensis
CCGCTGCTGGAAGTGACTCCCTCTAGAAGTCTCTCCGACCTTGGCCTTTCCTTCTTTAAACTGCTTCTCGTTTTTCTCATACTTCAGTGCCAAATCAAGAACTCTATCAAATGGTTCAGCATCAAAGGGAATAAGGGACTTAGACAGGTAATGATTCAATCCCTTAATAAACTTCTCATTCTTCTTCTCCTGCGTGTTGACTAAGTAAGGGGCATAAGGAGACAACTCATTAAACTTGGTGACATACTCGATCACTGTTATACCCTCTTGAGTCAACTTCAAAAATTCATCACATAGTTGAGACTGAATAGCAGCAG
Organism: Camellia sinensis; assembly: GCF_004153795.1. Taxonomy (NCBI): domain Eukaryota; kingdom Viridiplantae; phylum Streptophyta; class Magnoliopsida; order Ericales; family Theaceae; genus Camellia; species Camellia sinensis. The sequence continues at coordinate 107,156 of NW_021024684.1, forward strand.
GAACAAACTTCCAGTCAAAATGAGTCTTGAAATCTGCCCAAGTCAAGGTCGTTGAATCTAGACCCTCATTCCCCGAGTTCCACCAAAATAGGGCTGCTTCCTAAAGCTGATGTGTCGCCAACTCCTGTTTTTGGACCTTAGTGAGCTATATATGACCAAATACCATCTCGCATTTCTGAACCCAAGCATCAGTTGCAATGGGTCCTCCATCTCTAGAGAATTTTGACCTCCCAAAGAACCAAAGTCTTTGTTTTTTTTCGCAAAGGGATCTCCCTGCTGGCCTTGATTATTGTTCTGAACAACTTGAAGTAACTGAGCCATCATCTCCCCCACATTAACCTGCACCGTATTGGTTGCCTCGGTAGCAGTTGTCGTTGCAGTTGCTGCTGCCGCTATGTTAGCAGTAGTTTCTTCCTTTATGGCATTGGGCTCAGTACTTCTCAAATTATACTTTCCAGCCATCACCTTTAAGTTAAACACATAGGAAGAATTCGTTCATAAATACTTAGAATAAATTCAACCACCAACGTAAACCAACTAACCCATGTTTCCACAATCCGAGAATGACCTAAACTCTCACAAGTCTAGGATAACCTAGAGCTCTGATACCAAACTGTCACACCCCAAAATTTAGACAATTAAATATTAAATTAGGACTAAACCCCAATCAATATTCCATCATCCAAACCCTAGAGGTGAAACAAAAAAACTAAACGCCAACCAAACCATCCACCATAATCTCATAACTATCCAATACCTCCAATATTAAGAAATAATAAATAGTCAAAATAACTTAAATAATGTACGGTTACAAACCATGTCAAATTATCCCAGTACTAAAGTTATAAAAAAAAATAATAAATACATAGACTAATATCAATCCTAAGCTCAAGAAAATAAAAGAAGTCCAAACGACAACTCCAACAACTATAGTTATTCCATGTCACCACCATAGCCCCAACTAATCCTGCAAAGGAAGTTCGACTGCGCTCAAACAGAATGCACCCGAGTTGCCAAGAGACAAAACAGATCAGTATACAAGTATACTGGCATGAGTACAAGATTTAACTCCCATGTGTCCACCAGACACAAACAAAAATACATTTAATTCTTGTTACAGGACAAGACAAACAGTTCCAACCGCACCAAGACAAATGGGTAGGTTCTGGAGATACGGTGGCTTTTAGTTTCTTGCTAGTACACAACGAAATATAAATTGATTATAAAATTAAAAAAATAGAAATAAAAATATGGTAGGTCAGCTCTACATAAAAAAGGTTAGTAAGACTCACCATCCTGCAAAAAAAATAAAGTTAGTATAATTTAATCATAAGTAACTTGCTGAAAAAGTATAAAAATGCACCGTTTTATGCTTAAATAATTCGAATTGACCAAAATTCAAAGAACAAAAGTTGTACATAATCAAATTTCCTAAAAGATAGCGTGGACGAATTTAGTAGAAACTGAATAGGTTAAGAGAAATACTTAATAGAAAATCCTAACCAAAATTCGATTGAAAAATCTGGAACTGAAAACGAAAAGAAACTACTGTAAGATGAATTATTTCAAAAAAGTTCAAAACACGAAAAGTGTTTAGAATAATTTTTTACTTCAATTTGCGCAAAACCAATAAAAATGAGCTTGTTTCTTGAGTTAAAACAACCTCTAAAATCTGTATTGCTAAAATGAATCAAAACTACAATTACCAAGATCATCCAATTATAACTTCTAATCGATCTTTTTAATAAAATGTTAAAACACAAAAGTTGTCCAGAATCATGTATACATGCCTCTGTTCAAATTTCATAATTTATCGAGGTCGTTTTTTATGTTTCAACTTGTACAAGTCAATACAATTCACACTATAACAATAAACTCATAATTAAATTCTTTGTACCTTAAATCCACCACTTCGGCCCTTCACTTCTGGCCTACGCATATATCCCACGTGCCTCCCGTATACCTAACACCGCTCCGAAACCAAACTTGCATGGGGATATCGTCTTGAGTTTGACCCACACTCCCGGATGGTTAGCATATACGTACGTGTGTAAATCAAAGTACTCGTCTATTCATGAGAACGAGGCAATAATATATGTATACAAAACATCTCACTCATGAGAACAAAAATAACAATGCTACGCCTAAGGCATTCAAATAAATCTCATAATCCTCACTTTTTTTTTATATATACTCTTTCTCACCAACACTCAAATAAAACAACAATCCATGAAGTCATGGTGGAATATAAGGAATTTATCTATGAGTTCCTAATTAATTTTAGTTTCATATAACCATGAGTGTGATTACAACCATAAAATAAATCCATATAAAAACTCTAAACCTGACATACACAACTAATCAAAATAATTAAAATCAATCAATCAACTAAAAACCCTAAACCTTACATACACAACTAAACAAAATAATTAAAATCAATCAACCAATCATCTAAAAATCCTAAACTTTACATACACAACTAATCAAAATAATTACAATCGATCAATCATCTACATGCAAATATGAAATCAATTCAACATCAAATAAATAAAAATAAATAAATAAAAACAACGAATTAAATATAAATCAAGGAAAGTGGGTTTTGTACCCACAATATTTTTGTGAAGTTTAAAAAAATAACTTGGAGAATTAATAGAGCCACCAAAATAAAACCCTAATCTTTTTTATTCTTTTTCCTCCACCTTCTCATCCTTTTTCCGTCGTTCTATTTCTCTGTCTCTGAATTGATCTCCTCCTCTGGTTGTCTTTGATTAATCAATCTCTCTCTCTCTCTCTCTCTCTCATTCTCTCTCTCTATATCACTCACTCACGGCTCCTTATTTTTTTTCTTTTTTTTTTCTCTGTTTGTTTTCCTCTTAACTTCTAAACCTATTTGACTACTTATATTATATTATATATATAATAACCTAATTTCTTATTATATTATATTATACAAATAAATCACAAATATAACATACATAAATATAAATATCTTACATAAAATTTATATCAATTATTTCTATTTTAATATATATAAAAAAATATAAATATAAATATTTTGATTAATTATATATAATTAACTAACTCATTAAATTAATTAAATATCACATTAAATTCTTATATAACTACGCAATTAATAAAGCCAAAAATAAAATCATGTAATAATAAATAAATAAAGACTTACGAAGAAATCAAGGTCGCTACACCCAAAAGGAAATGCCATGGCTGCATCAGAAGATGATCGAGGCAAAGGAAAGTCCAATGAGAGATGGGATAGATCCAAATCAAGAGGGCGTTCGCAATCAAGGCCAGGCTATAGAAGAAAGTGCTATTATTGCGATCAGGAGGATCACCTCATCAAAGACTGTGCAAAGCTCAAGGAGGACAAAGCAAACAAAGGACATGCAAGCTCATCAAATGTCGCAACTGTAGTGAATGCAAAGGATGAGTATGCATTCACAGTTTCGTCAAATATGACGAAACCTGATTGGATTTTAGATTTCGGAAGTACATACCATATATGCTTGGGCAGGAGACTTTTTTCTACTTACCAAGCAAAGGACAGAGGTATTGTTCGGGTGGCTAAAAACACTGTGAGTAAGATTGTTGGCATAGGAACAGTATGGCTCCAAATAGAAGATGGAGAAATTTTCACGTTGGATTGAGTCTGACACGTGCCAAGGCTGAAGAAGATTCTAATTTCCTTAAGTATGTTAGACTTGAAGGGTTACAGCTTCTTTTCTAGTAAAGGAAATCTCAAAGTTATGCATGGAGATAGGTGATGTTGTATGGACGACTAGAGGGGAATCTGTACAAACTTGTTGAAGAGGTTGTGACAAAAGAAGTTGTTGTCACTTACCGGGCAAGAAGTACAAGACACGCACCGAAAAGACAAAGGCTCAGCAGACATGGCAACCAAAGTGTACAAGAATGCATAGAGACAGTTCGAAGGTGCACAAAATGGAGCCATTGTAGCCAATCTTGAAGAAAGCTCAAAGCAAAGAGACCAAGACAGCAAAGCATGTTCTCAGGAAGAAAATAGTTTCTTTTGCTCCTGAATTAGAGACCTATTGCGATCTCTCTAAGACTACATTGAAGGGAGAGATGCAATCACAACGAGTTGCAAAGTAAGCTTTGTATGGCACCCTAGTGAGGAGGTGCAGGGCACTCCAGGCAAAGGGTGCGATTGTGGATGACCCTACATGGCTCTCTCGTTTGTGTATAAATAGGGAGAGTTGTGAGTTAAATAGAAAAATAAAAAGGAAGAACACAAATGATATACATGAGAGTGTATATATCTCTGTGAGAGTGAGAGAAAAACCAGAGAGTAGGGATGGCAATCTAAAACCGGGCCGACGGTGACCTGACCCCCTGACCCCGAATTCAGTGGTTATTCACCGAAAAATATCCCCTACGGGCCGGGGATGGTATTCAAAAATTCATCCCCGATGATATCTGGGTTGGCGACGGGGATAGGTGTTTCAGACCCGGACCTGGCCCGGCCCTACTTAGTCTGCCCTTTTCTCTCTCTCTCTCTCTCTCTCTCTCTCGCTCGCCACTGGTCTCTCCCTCTCTCTTTTATCTGTCACCGTTGCACCTCCCTCCTCACCGGCGATCCTCCGTCACCACCGAGCCTCTCACTCACACACGCGCTCCTCTCTCTCTCGCTCGCCACTGGTCTCTCCCTCTCTCTTTTATCTGTCACCGTTGCACCTCCCTCCTCACCGGCGATCCTCCGTCACCACCGAGCCTCTCACTCACACACGCGCTCCTCTCTCTCTCGCTCGCCACTGGTCTCTCCTTCTCTTTTTCATCTGTCATCGCCTCACTGCCGCTCCTCCGTCGCTGCTCTCTCTGTTTAGGTATCTCTCTCTCTCTCTCTCTCTCTAGAGATTTCGATCTAGGGTTTACATATATGTGTATATATGTTATATATATCTGAGTGTATAGATCTGTTTCTTCAACCGCTATTTTTTTTCCTCTAAATTTATTATATATATATATATATATATCTGTTTATATATTTCTTTATTATGAATCTGAAGGATTATTTTTATTGAAGATCTGTTTAGGTTATGTGTGTATTGATGTTGTATTTTTTATGCAGATTTATAAAAATAAATATTCACACAGATTTATTCAAACTCTATTATGATGTTGATGATGTTATTTTGTGTGTAGAAATTAGGATCAATTGGTTTGCTCACTACTGACATTTGGTTTGCTCATCCAGGTATTTTCTCTTTATTGATTGTGGCTTCTGAGTGTATTTTACTTCTTCTGGTGTGTTCTGAAGTTGAAATTATGTGAAGATATTTGTTTGTAGTTGAATCGTTAATTTGTTAATTTGTGTCCAGATATCTGTTTGTAGTTGAAATTATGTGAAGTTGATGATGTTGATTGATGTTTAGTTAACATGTACAGAATTAACTAAACATCTCATGTACAGAATTAACACCCTGGACAGGGCAATGACCTTATTCACCCAGATCTCTAGGTTTTTGAAACTTCGATTTTGTACATGAATAAAGCTTTGGCAATTCAAGAATCATGGTTTTAGAATAATATTCTTAGGAACTACAAAAACAAGAAGGGTAATAATAAAAGGGTTTCCATAATAAGAGGTGCAAATTAATTGAGGATTATGGCTATTCTTACCTGAGACAAAATTCCAACTCATCCATCTTAAAATTCCATAATAAGAGGTGCAACTTTTGTTTTCTAACTTAAAATTCCCACTCATCCATCTTATGATTTTCACCAATTTTTTGAAAATTTCATTAATTAATTTCCTATTACTTGTACTATAAAGAAACATTGACTATGTGCGCATTTGATAATAGAATCCATTGGACATGGCAAGTTCTTCTATGATGAATAAAATACGTCTCTAGGCTATTAAATTCTCTCTATACCTTCATCTTTACTCCTATTTTTTTACAAAAATCACTTTTTAATTATCTATTTTACTTAACTTAAAGCCTTTAAATTTGATGGTTCCATCCATATCCAAGTTACAGCTTGACTAACTAAATTTACTAGTTAACAAGCAACATACAATAAATTAAATACTCAAAACAAAAGAAATATACTTTTCCATATCATTTTCACATGTTAGCATCTCTTCTAAAGATGCCAAATCTCCTGGTTAAGGGAGAAATTTTAACAAGAATATGAATACTTCCAGCTCAGTTTTGATGGAAACAAGTCAAAATACAGAATAAGAAATATAAATAAGTGAATGTGATACAAAATGATACACTTACATCAGAAAGTCAACTTTTCTCCAGAGATATTTGTGTTGTGAAATAAAAAATAAAATAGAAAGAGATAAAAAGTGGAAGAGATGTTACCTCCTGCTGCCATTTGTTTATAAATTGATGTTTAGTTAATTTGTTTCTCAGTTCCATTAATTCAATCCATGTTATTAGTTATTATTAATTTGTTTCTTAGTTCCAGTAATCTACTTTTATGTTACCTCTGTTAATATTAATTCAATCCATATTATTTTTATAAAGGTTAAAAATGTCAGATGTTAACTCTCAAGCACCTGTTAACTCTGAAGTACCCGTTAATTCTCAAGTACCCGTTAACTCTTAAGCACCATTTGAGAGTGACGCATCACAACATTCATCGCCAGCTACAAACTCACCTACGAACTCACCATCTCCCCTCTCTAATCAAAATGTTATTGATTTAAAAGAAGAGTCCAATACTACTTGTGGAGGAACTAAAAGAAAACCTAGTGTTGTGTGGGAACATTTTAAAAAACAACAAGTCAATCGGGTGTGGAAGGCAATATGTAATTATTTTAATAAGCATCTTGGAGGTGATTCAAAAAATGGAACTAGGCATTTGCATGATCACCATAAGAGTTGTACTAAGAAAAAAGTGATGGACATGAGGAAAAAAGTGTTAACTAAAAATTTTAGTAGAGAGAGTCCAAAAATGAATTCTTATATTTTTGATCAAGATTTTGCTAGGAAAGAGTTGTCACATGCCATAATCTTGCATGAATATCCCCTCTCTATGATAGACCATGTTGGTTTTAAACGATATTCAGCAACACTTCAACCATTGTTTAAAGTGCCTTCTCGAAATATGATAAAGAGTGATATTTTAATGATTTATGATTATGAGAGGGTGAAGACATTGAGTTTGGTGGAGCATAATAAAAGTAGGGTGGCAATCACAACTGATATGTGGACTGCTAGCAATCAAAAGAAAGGATTCATGGCTGTCACCGCACACTTTATTGATGATTCATGGACATTGCAAAGTCGCATTTTGAGGTATATTTTTGTAAATTTGCAAATCATTTAAAAATTCTATCTTATTCAGTTTAATTTGCATGTTATTAATACTTGTTTATGAATATCATATTTTAGGTTTATTTACGTTCCATGTCCACACACAAAAGAAGTTCTTTGTGATATTTTGCTTGAGCGTATGATGGACTGGAATATTAAGAGAAAAATCTCGACTGTTACTATTGATAATTGCTCCACAAATTATGCCATGATTACCATATTGATGGATAAGGTAAGTAATTTATCGCTTTTGTTGGGTGGTACTTTGTTTCATATGCGTTGTTGTGCGCATATTTTGAATTTTATAGTGAAAGATGGATTGGATGTCATACGAGTTGGTGTGGAGAAAATTCAAGAGAGTGTAGCTTATTGGACAACAACACCAAAAAGACTAGAAAAATTTGAAGAAACAGTCAACCAATTGCGTATTCCACATACTAAGAAATTAGGACTTGATTGTGCAACTAGGTGGAATTCAACCTACTTGATGCTTCAGACAACGTTATTGTATAAGGCTGTCTTTTCTAGGTTGAAAATTAGAGAGCCCCAATATAAGACTGTGCCAACTGAGCAAGAATGGGAGTTTGCTAGAGAGATTAGTGGGAGGTTTAAGATTTTTTTTTCTATCATAGAGTTGTTTTCTGGTATAAAGTATCCCACAGACTATGTTTGTTTCCCAGCTTTATGTGAGATTATGATGACACTGTGTCAATGGCTCTCTTGTGAAATTGAAGTGATCAGAACAATGGCATAAAAAATGGTGGAAAATTTTGATAAATACTGGTTAGTGATACATGGTGTTATTGGAGTTGCAGTTGTACTTGATCCTAAGTATAAGATGAGTGTATTGGAGTTTTATTTTGAAAAACTTTATGGAGACAAAGCTGAAGATGAAGTTGATAGGGTTCGTCATATTTGTTATGATTTGTTGCAAGAGTATCAGCACCGAGTTGGTATGGAGACCGATGTTGTTGGTGACTCTTCTACACATCCAGAAATTGTTACAGAGACCCTTTCAGAATTTGATTTGTTTATTAGTAGAAAGAGAAGTAAAAAAATGAAGAATGGAAGATTAGAGTTGGACCATTATCTAGAAGATGATGTTTTGCCAAGAACTTCAGGTTTTGATGTTTTGAATTGGTGGAAAGCTAATGGACCAAAGTATCCGACCATATAGGTAATAGCTAGGGACATTTTAGCTATTCCTGTATACACTGTTGCTTCTGAGTTAGCATTTAGTACTAGTGGAAGGTTGGTGAGTCCACATCGTAGTAGATTTCATCCAAACACATTAGAAGCATTAATGTGTGCACAAAGTTGGTTGTGGGGCGCAGAGATGCAAGGTATTATTTCATCCAATCTACATATTATTATTTCACTTTTTATTATTTATATTACCGTGGAATAATTTCAATACTGAATTTATATTCTTTACTTTTTAGGAAATTCAACATTGGAATCGGTGGGCTATGCAACTATATATGATGATGATGAGATCGAGTTGGACCAGTCATGTGCTACTTTTGTGTTAGTTGTCATCTTTTTCGTTTTAATTGTTAACATTTTTTACATTTTATTATTAGTATTAATTATTTGTTTTTTTCCTTTTTGTTATTTAACAGCAATTCAAGTTGAAGGAGATGATGAAAGTTGTGTGGTTTGTATGGGTATTGGAGAAACAATGGATTTGATTTTGTATGTTGTAATGGATATTTTTTTTTTTAATTTCAATTTTTGGGTAACCTATACCTTGCGGGTTGTGCTTGGGATTAATTATTCTCTTTGCTACTTGTTGAATTTTCTTGTGTGTGGGCTGCTGGACAGATGTTTTGTTTGTGCTATTTTGTTGCTATAGGATGTTTTGTGTGTAGGTTGTGTATGGGCTGCTGAATTTTCTGGCTACAGGATGCTATTTTATTGAATATTTGACAGATGCTGCTGGACAGATTTATTGATTTGTATATATTGGCAGATTATGTTGAATTTTTCGGGTAGCCTATCTTATTTGAATATGTTGACAAATTATGTATTGACTTTTTAGCTTGACAAATTATGTATTGATTTTAGCTTGACAGATTTTTTAGCTTGAAAAATTTAAAATTATGTATTGATTTTTTAGCTTGACAGATTATGTATTGATTTTTTAGTTTCACAGATTTTTTAGCTTGAAAAATTTAAAATTATGTATTGATTTTTTAGCTTGACAGATTATGTATTGATTTTTTAAGTTCTTTGTGATAGGATGAAAGTTCTTTTAATTTTAAAACATGTACAGATTCTTAATAGGATGTTTTTTGCTCCTGAATTAGAGACCCATTGCGATCTCTCCAAGACTACATTGAAGGGAGAGATGAAATCACAAAGAGTTGCAAAGTAAGCTTTGCATGGCACCCTAGTGAGGAGGTGCAAGGCACTCCAGGCAAGGGGTGCTATTGTGGATGACCCTACGTGGCTCTCTTGTTTGTGTATAAATAGGGAGAGCTGTGAGTTAAATAGAAAAATAAAAAGGAAGAACACAAGTGATATACAAGAAAGTGTACATATCTCTGTGAGAGTGAGAGAAAAACCAGAGAGTATAAGGCAGTAGAGAGTGTGTAAGTTGAGTGAGAGTGTCTCCTCCTCTGTGTAATCTCTATTTGTTTTAGTGGAAATCTCTAGTTCTCTCCGTGGATGTAGGCATTGAGGCTGAACCATGTAAATCTTGTGTCCATTATTGTGTGTTTGATTTCTGGTAGTTCAGGTGGGTGGCCTTAAATCACAACACCAACTCACCAAAACCAACCGTTTCCTTTTTCCCTTCCTCTCTTCCTCCCTCCCTCCTCATTCTTAGCAAAAACTCCCAAAACTGAAACAAAATTCACCAAAAAATAAAGCAACAAAATAATAAATTTTGAAGCTAAATTTCACAATCAAGCAGAATCAGGCCAAAAAATAAAAAAATTCAATAACAAAAATTATATATATATATGAAGCAAATTTATATTAAAAAATACCTAGATTTGAAGATGCTTCAGCTTCATCTTCTATACCGCTATCGACCTATCATAACAGTTTTCACTACTAGTCCAACAGAACCTCCATCATACCGACCCATTGAAATCTCCATCATTGACCCCTTGAAAATATCCTCCATACTATAATAACCTCCTCTAATTCTTGTGGGTCAAACTCAAGCTCATTGTCTAAAACTTTTTATTTTTTATTAGATGGATCTAATGGGTTTTGTATATTTAGGGCTTTGGATGAGAGAGAGAGAGAGAGAGAGAGAGAGAGAGAGAGAAGATAAACCCTCAAACCAGAACCAGAGATGAGTGATGAAGATAAAAGATGGAGATGGAGATTAGTGATGAAGACGGAGAGAGAGAGAGAGAGAGAGAAAACTTGTTGGATGATCAAACAAAGATTAGTGATGAAGATGAAGAGAGAGAGAGAGAGAGAGAGAGAGAGAGAGAGAGAGAGAGAGAGAGAGAACTTGTTGGATGATCAAAACAATTGACAAGTGGTGTTCAAGATGATGTTCGAATATTCCATAAGGGGATTCTTAGTCGTTGGATGATCAAAATATCTAACGATGGATTTTTGTCTAGGAATACAAAAAATGAGCACAACAGCTCTTTTCCTTCCTCTAAAAATAATTTGAGTATTTTTCTTTTGAAATGTAATTTTAAATAATTTAATTGTTTTTTGGTGGGGTGAATTATATTTATTTAAAAAAAAATTCAATTTTTTTTAATTTTTTATACTTGTCTAATCGAGTATAATGTAAATATATAGTTGTTTTTACAAACAGTTGAAAAAAATCACAAAAGACAAAAAATGAACCCAAAAAAAATACTAAAAAATCTATATCCAAACAATATCTACAAACTTGGAGGGAAAGTTAGTTGAGATTTGCCAAAATAACATATAACCATTGGAGTACCATTGTTATAAGTTGACAAAATAGCACTATTCATTATCAAATTATAGCAATAGGAATGTTATTTTAGCAAATACCATTGGAGATGCTCTAACACTTGATACAATATGAAAATCTAATCTTCTAACTTATAAATTTATTAATTTTCATCTTTTAATATCAAGAACTACTTGTGATTTACTATTATTATATTTATATTGTGATTTTATATGATATCTTACAAGTGTTTGTTTAAATGCCTTAGTGAGATCTTGCATTATTATTATTATTTTTTTTTGTATTTTTTTTTTCATTTTTCAATTTGTAAGAATAAATAAGATGATAAAATAACACACTTTTATTAGTCTATTACCAATCTCTTTCCTCACTCTCACTTCTACAAAGATTTTGAAATCTCATCTATGTTTTTTATGCATTCTTAGGCCTTGTTTGTCATAACCTAAAAAAGTCAAAAAGTCACTATCCTATTTAAGTCACATCATCTTATTTAAGTCACATCACCTCTGTAGATATCTCATTTTTGACCGTCCTCGAGATTTGGACGTCATCGTTTGTGCACTCGATGATAGTGTTTGTTTGTGTTCGTTTTGAGCGTTCGAAGTCCTCGGCGGAACACCTTGTCTTTGAACCTCTAAACCTTATCTGTTTTGTGCATGTTTTTGGACCGAGAGCTTGTTGCCTCTAGCCTGGAAGAAACGGTGACCTGTCGGCCAGCGCTGGAATCTGTCGGCCATGGATTGTGCCTGTCGGCTACCAGTGGTGGCCGATGACCATTGGACCCTTTTTCCAGATATTTGTTTGCCAACTATATCATCACTGAGTTGCATCTTTATACACGTCTATGGTAGGATGTATTCAAGCTCAAGACTTGATTTTCTATATATATAGGGGTTTCTCTCCCATTTTGGAGGGTTAGACATTTTAGACCAAAAATCTCTCTCTCTCTCTCTTGTTATTTTGTGCCTTAAAGTCTAGTTTATCTACACTTTTGCACATCAACCCTTGATCAAACTTGGCCACCTTGGAGCTGAGGTCTCTTGGAGTTTTGTTTGTGCTCTAGAAGAAGGTTTAAGCTTGGATTGTTGCTTAATTTGTGCTTGAGCTTCAAGAGGTAGTTTATGATTAGTATAGTTGCTTTGAATACTTGTTTTTCCATCCTTTTGTATTGTTTTTGGGCTATTTTTCAAGTATAAAAAGCTCTGTTTTTGAGGCTTAAAATGATGGTTTGAGGGTATTTTGTGTTAAGGGGTAATCCACCGTTCTTGTTGCTTAATTGTTTAGACTTTTGCACCTTTTTTCATCACTTTCAAATCAAACTTTTTGGGCCTTTCGAATATTGAAATTAAAGGTTTTTTAGTGACAAAAACCTTTTTTGAAGTCCAAAATTGGATGGGTTAGCCTCTCCTCCTTGTATCTTGCTTGCATGCCTAGTTAGCCTCACATGTTACAATGTTTTTCTAGCCTAACTTAGCTTTAGTCCAGCATGTTTTTGCCTCTATTTTGACCTTCTTTAGCTCTGTTTTGGTCTGTTTGGGTCATTTGAGCTTTGTTTTGTACAGCTGTAGTGCAATTTCCTTCACTAGCTTAGTGTTTCTAGGCTTTGAGCATCGTTTGTGTGTCTTGGTTACATATTTTATTGCTTTTTCATGTCTAATTCCAGCACTTGACATTTCTGCAACCTCCTTCTTTGCTTCACTTTTTCATTTGTTTGAGGGTTCCTTAGGGTTGTTTAAGCTTAAGGTTGAGGCTCATGCTTAATGGTTTAATCCTTTTTTGAGGGTTCATTACCAATAGCATGAAGCTTCCTTCATGCCTTGAACTACCCCTTGGTTGACACTTCTTTCACTTTAGAAGACATTCACCAATGGACTTAATCGATTAAAGAATGAATCGGTAATGTAAAATGGGTAAACAAAATGAACAAGTAAAAGAGGCAAGATAAGCATCTTTCGTGTTGCATTGCATGTGTTCGAATCGGACGTTAATTCGAACGCAAGGAAAATGGGACATTTCATACTCAAAAGTGATGAAATATGCCACTTTCCTTAGTCTCCATTGCCCTTGATCATGCATGATAGGGTGGTGGTTGTTTTGGTCTTGTTTGTGCATTCATTAATCTTGTACAAGCTTGGTTCCTTAGCCATCATGCATGGAAATTGCTTGGTTGATGGTTTGAGGGCCAAGAGTTACAATTGTTTGAGCTTGTGTGATGATAAGGAGCGTAACAGTACAGACACTCCTTGAGAATGCACTGCTTCGCCTATGTTTGCTCTTTGTTGCAACAAAAGGAAGTTCTGGACAGGGGTGGTCGACCGGCCACCAACAGTGGCCGACGGGCCACCAATGGTAGCCGACGGCCATCAATGAAGAAAGTTGCTCAGTGTGATGGAAAATGGGAGCAGAGGTGTTTTGGAAGTTAGCAGCACTGTTGGTGTTCAAAGTATGCAAACAGAGGCGTTCAATGGCAAGGCGGTGGCTTTTCGAGTGGAGAAACAAAGCATGCATGCATCCCTCACTTCCCGAGGCCATTTAATTGCTTTGTTTAGTTAAATTAATGGTAGCTAATTAGTTAGTTGCTTCGTATTTAATTAGCTTAGTATTTAGCTAATTACTTCGATCTGTAATATTTAATTGGCTTAGAATAAGTTAGTTAACTCGTCTCAATTATTGTAATAATTAATTAGTCTAATTAGCTTAGCTTAGATTAGCTTAGCTTATTCATTCGGACCCTATTTCGTGAGGGTGTAATGTTGTAATAAGTGTGCGTGCATGTGTATATGTTTTCCAACCCCACGTCTTTTTCCCTTTTATTTAATCACTTTTGATGGTTAGATTAGAGACATTTCAATTAGCATACCTTATGCTTGCATGTTTGCATCCATTCATTTGTCTTGCATGCACCGAGGCTCGGCGCATCATTCAAACTGCACTGTTGTTTCAATACTTCTTTGAATACACGTTTAATCGCATGTTGTTCAAATTGAATCATATGCCATATTAGTAGCCGAGCCTATTAATAGCATTAGTGCATGTGTTGCATTACGCATTTTGTATAGTTAGGATCATGCATTTTTCTAACTAGTTTTTGTTTTGGCTTAGAGTACTTGGTGAGTTTTATGCTTTAGCATACTTGCATGAGTGTGATTGCCATACTGCCACATCTAGCAGGCTTGCCATGAGACTATGTGCTTAAATACTAAACTGCATGAATGCTTGTGGATGAAGGCGTGTTGTTTGAATTGGAATAATTCAACGAATGTGTGTTTTAATCCCACTTTGTTGTGGCAAATCACGTTTTAAGCCCACTATGTTTGGTGGAAAATTTGCATCTTTAAGCCCACTTGAGGCTGGCAAACTCAAACCATTTTCGAAAACAAACATGAGTTGAATTGTTCCAAGTCTTGCGACTAGTCTATACTTGCTTGTGTATGCCACATAGTAAAGCTAGTTTAATAACCGGAATAAGAACACATAATGTTTATGAAATATCATATCATGATTAGTAGAGGCCGATCTTTGATCGGGTGAGCGATGGTGCTCATTTCAGGACCTTCCCCTCTCGTACCTAAGTTTCCGAGTCGAGGTAACTTTGGTGATGACGGACACGTGACCTTTGGCACGAGTCAGGGTTTCCTAAATTTTCGCAAAATAAAATATTTAGGTGGCCACTCTGTATCTGGCAAAGCAGTCCAATTTTGGCATTATTTGATTTAAATCGATTTTCCAAAAAGGTTTGTCGTATTTGGACTCTTTGGTGTTTATCAGTTTCACATTGCACTTGTGAGACTAGATTCAGAACCGTGGAAGTCTGATGGGTCGATGATCACACCAAAAATAAATCACTAAACTATACCAAATTCTTTTAGAATAATGGTAAGTCTAGGTATCGATCCACAGGGACGAATGTGAAATTAGATTAATTCAATTGCTAAATTCCTAAATTAATTTTGATTAAAAAGATAAGATTGATTTTACAACTAAACAACAATTAAATGAAATTGAAGAATTATATTGACAATTAAAATTAGGGTTTGAGATATTAATTTTCGGGAAAAATCCTAGAGCAGAGAATTCACCACTAACCACATGAATGAGACTTAACATTGGCCAACAATCGCGATTCGGTTTGAACTACCCAATATTTCACAACTACAAGTTTGAAATATTGATCAAGAGAGTTGTCGAACTCAATGTACAGGCACGAATCATCCCGAGTAGAACAAGGTGTTTGCTCTAAACTATGGTAGCAAAACGACCCGTCTCTTATAGCATGACTCGTCTTGTACTTTGAATACAAACAGAAAGAAAACTAATGTATGGAAAGCATTACAGAATCACAGAGAGTAAAATGCTTGAAGAGATGAAAGAAACAATTATTAAAAACTTCTAAATCATCCATACATCCGTTCAAACCAATTCACAATTAAAGCTAATGAAAAATCCTATTACATGGCTAGGGTTTCATCAAAACCCTAGAAACGACGACTAGCCACTCATGGAGGAGTGGGAAGAGGAAGAAGATGAGGAAGAAACCCCCATGAAAGTGTCCTTCAAGCTTTAGGAGAAAATCCCTCTTTAGAACCCTAGCCTCCCTTTCCTCTGAATTAATTTTTGAACCCCAGGTTTGGCTATTTTTCTTTCTTTTATTCTCAGCAAAATGACCAAAAATTTCGTGCACGCGTCCTTAGGTGGGCCGCTCGAGCGCCATGTGGGCCGCACGAGTGGTGGTGGGCTGCACGTGCGGTGAAGCTTGGCCACACGTGTGGTGGTCTGGCTGGCTCGGATTCTTCACTTCTCGCATGGAGGATCTGCTTTCGCGCCCTTTTTGATTAAATTTTTAGATTTCCTGCCAAATCTGTACAAGTGCACAAAACACATCATCTCCACCAAATAAACAAAATTGAAAGACTAAAAATGTAACTTAAGCGGCCTTAATGTGGTACCTCTTGGCCTACATCACACTCGCTAACTTACATTTTGCTAGTCCTCAAGCAAAACAAAAGAAATAAGAAAAGTAAAATACCCTCAGCCATTTTCGTAGGGATCACGATTGCATTTAGCATATGTAACAAGCCTTTAAACCACAAGGTTACCCCAAGTGGACAAGTATAGTCTCGTGAAGATTTTCAGAAATGATACCCACAAACATCACATATTCATATCCTCTTAACAACAATTAACCACACTACTCCTCACAACAACCAACTTATGTGTCACTACAGTATGATATTAAGACATGATGAGTCATTGAAGGCATAGTGGACAAGTATGAAGGAATCTGTTGAGCCAAAACCACAATTCAGTTTATACAAAAGTAAAGCCCCCTGTAATTGTGAATGCTAGTAGACACATCATTAGTACCCTCGGTGTAAAGTGCAATCTCCATATTAGTTAACTATCCACTATAATAGCCCAGTGCAACTCATAATAATACTCAACATATACAGAAAAACTAAACTGTTGCAACCAAGATTCTTAATCAAATTTTTTTTTTTTGAAAGACTGTGCAATGTCCTGATCCATTAAGCTTTCTAGTCAACCCATGTAACAAGCATTGGGCCAATGACTCCCAAACCAGGCGGTTTTAGGGCACTAGGTGTAGAGACACCCCTACAGGCTTAATAACTCGAGCTGAAAAGGCTACGAATCCGAACAAGTCATTCTTATTTTTCCTTAACTGTGCAATGTCTAGGTCCCTTAAGCTTTCTAATTAACCCATGTAGTAAGTATTGGGCCAATGACTCCCAAACTAGATGGTTTTAGGGAACTAGGTGTAGAGACACCCCTATTGGCTTAGTAACTCGAGTTAAAAAGGCTACGAACCCAAACAAGTCAAGTGTTTTTGTTTTATTTTATTTTATTTTTTTTTGAAACAAGAATCTTGGCTACTAATTTATTCTTTTCTACAACCTAAGCCATTATCAGTGATGTACACCAGGGATTATAATAAATAGGTCACTGCTATGATAGTGTGTTTATGTGAATTAAAGCATACTCATGACAAGTGTACTAACACCACAAACACAAACAGCTATCCTAGTGCAAACATCACATATGAGTATTTACCCAATAAACCCTTTTCATACAAGCCCACTATGTTCCCCAATTAACATATGCTTATATCATTACCATACTGGCACAAAGTAAACATTAAGTGAAGGGGTGCAATCAAGCGCAGCAAGTACAAACATGAATGGTTATTACAAATACCCTCACCCCCCAACTAGAATATAACATTGTCCTTAATGTAAGCAATTATACATTAGATATTAAAATGAGAGAGAGGATCTTACCAAACAACGTGGGCGCACATCCAACGAGGCAAGGACACCCAAACACACACACACTTTCAATTTTTTTTTTTTGTATAGTATAAAAGAAAAAAAAATAAAACAAAACAAAATGAATAAGGAAAGAAAATAAAGGAAATATACAGAAATCACTGTTGTAGATCCGGCGGTGGTGGGAAATGCTGCTCAAATAGGGCATGCATCAGTGTCCGAGTCTCGAACGCCTCATCACGAACTCTAGTGCCAAGCTGATCAAACCGCTGCTCACTCGAATCCTGGTATGCATAGAAGTCAGTTTGCAAAGATGCAACTGACTGCTGATACCCATCAAATGCCGCCTATGAGTAATCTCGATAAGCTTGGTGGTCGGTCCGGAGATCAACCACAGATTGCTGAATGGCGGCTTGATTATTCAAAAGAGCCTGATATTGTGCCCTTGTCATACCGAATGGCGGTGGCGCTGGCGCTGGCGCTAGCGCTGGTGCTGGTGTGGCAGCGGGCTTGACTGGGGCATCATTAGGATTGGCCAGGGCTTCGGGGAGGAGTAATGGAGGCGGTAGGTGAGCAGTGGTTTTGTGCCAGTGGGTTTTACCATAAAATGTGGGCGGCGGAAGCTGAACCTCATTGGCCTGAAGTGGGTATGTCTCTTGGTCTTTTATGAGCGCAGTAATGAGATTGGCAAAAGGGAGGGCGCATGTAGAACTGCCCCGGGTATTTCATATTTTGACTTCATTAAAGATTAGATGCATCTGGTTATAGATCAAAGTAGGGATGTCAACCCAAAACCCGAAGTCAAATCAATGCAAGGCGCGGTGGAAGTCCCCTCCACTCTTCCTTGTGGCCAAGAGGAATGCCATTCTTTTTTAGTACCACATTGAGGAAGAGAAGGCGGCGTGGTAAATTAGCCCTCCGGATGCTAGTACGATTGTCATCATCTTGATGCCCCTCATAAAACTCAGTGACCAGTGCCGGGATGGTGAGTTCCCGAGTGAATACCGAGAACTGTTCTGCATTGATAGGGACCATGGAATAGTGGAGGACCTCGGCAATTAAAGCTGGAGTGACCACTAACTCCACTTTGTCAACAAGGGATCAAAGGGCTCCGAGGGCCTCGTCGCTGATGTATATATGCTGATAAAAGAGTCGCACAATGTGAGGATATGCTAGTTCAGTGACAGTGCAGATGCCCATGAGGCCCCAGTCTTCAAGTTGTTGAATACTCCACGCAATGGTTTGATGGCGACAGAAGAAGTCCACATCAAAAGATGTATCACATGCAACTGGTTTGGTGGCCCAAGCATCAGTTGACACATCCCTAAATGCAATGTTGGCATTGCAAGGCCGTTTGGGTGCTCGGTGGGATGATGAAGACATATCTGCACAAAATAATTCAACCAACACAACCAAAAATGTGGAACCATTATATCAACACTCATCAAATATAGCATGTATGCATAAATCACTCAAAACTGCATCATCCTCACACCACCGAATTGATTGTTATTTATTTATTTAGAAACACACAGTGGAACTACAAAGATGAAATAAATAAGAAAATTAAATTAAATTAAACAATCTAAGTTAGTAGAAGAGAAGAAAATAAAATAAAATAAAATAAAATAAAAACAAAACTACTTAACAAATAAGTGAACAATTACATCATAAAATAAAAATAAAAATAAAATCACTAACTAAACAAGTAAAATAAAAATAAAAATAAAAATAACAACAATCCACTAACTAATTAAACTAACGAGAATCACTAACGAAACAATTTAAACTGAACAAATATAGGAAATAAAAATAAACTAAATTATTATTATTATTAGCTCCTTTATTTCTGAGGGTTTTTTTTTTTTGGCTTGGACCGCATGTGCGCCGGAGAGGGCCGCACATGCGGCGATCGTCTTCCTCCCCAGATAGTTTTTTTTTTTTTTAAAAAAAAAAAAGGTTGAACACTAGATCTATGGTAAAATAACCCTATTATCTCACTACAATGCAAGATTGACAGAAGAACAATAAAGTTTGAAACCCAAAAAAAATAATGATTTACCTTTAACTAGTGAAGAAAGAGAGAAAGAATGATGATTCGCCGGAAAAAATGGTGGTCGCTAGAGATTCGACGGACGGAGAGGAAATAGGGCGCCGGCGGTGAGATGGTGGTGAAAAAGAAGGAGGGTGAAGGTTGGTGATGGTGGGGCTTGATGGAGTTTGTGGGTGTGTGGGGTTTAGGGAGAGTTTGTGGGTGTGTGGGGTTTAGAGAGAGAGAGAGAAAAAGAGAGAAAAGAAGAGAGATGAAGATGAGAGGTTGTAGAAAGAGTTGGGAAAGGGAGAGTCGGGCTTGGTTGATATGTTTTTTTTAATTATTATTATTATTTTGGTATGAAATTTATATTAACAATTCCACCTTCAAATATAGAAAACCCCAATTTATACCTAAATCCAACCCATCTTCCGTGATAATGAAATTATCTTAAAAAATATCCTATCCGTTTGTCTTCATCAAATAACACAATCAATTTTCCTTAGAAATTAATAAGACAATCAATTTTTCCATGATCTAAAAATGATAAAACAAATAAGACAATCAATTTTCATTATTTCAAATAAAAAAAAATGTTCCCAGTGATAAAAAAAAAAAATCATGAAATAAGACAAGCTAGTTGGGACAGACAACCACAGCTAAAAAAAAAAAAAAAATTAT
>NW_021024684.1:139926-176092 GCF_004153795.1 Camellia sinensis
CCTCTTTGTTCTCTTCGATTTGAACCGATCAGAATTTGAATCTGAGGTGTCTTTTGTCATTTCCACCATTCAAGGATCATTTCCCCCGAACTTCTCTCGAGGTTAGTTCGCTTTTCGCGGGTTTTCAACTTTATTTGATTTTATCTCTCTCTTAGGGTTTGGTTTGTTCAAAACTCCACCATTTCGCTCATTTTTGCTTATTTTTGCATCTATTTCAGATGGCTGACGATGTCCCACATGATGAGGGCTTCTCCGCACTTCCTCCAGTAGAGTTGGCGGCAGACTTTGCGGCTGAGCTAGAGGTTGAGCCTGAGCCTGAGCCTTTACCATTGAGCGTACGTCCATTCGACCCCGCGAGCTATCATCCGGAGACTCACATCATACCGGAGGCGGGAGGCATCCACACTTTTACTGATTTTGATGAGGACGTGCCAGATGACCTCTTGCTGAGGGAGCCGATGTCTCACTTGTCGGCCATTGCTATGGAGGTACGCAGTCAGCTTTTCTGCAGCATTACTTTTAACTATTTGCATTTCTTACACTGTTTTGATCTGATCGCATCACATGCTTTGACCTGACTGTATTTCATGCATTATTGCTCTGCGTTGAACTGTACTTTGCACATCACTGCCCTATATGTACTATATACGAGCGCACTTCAGGCGTCACTATTCTAAATTCAATTGTATCTTCGATACACCATTGATTTGCACGCAACTGTATTTTCAATACATCACTGATCTGATCTGAACTGTATTTTCAATACACCGCTGATCTGACTTGAACTGCATTTTCAATACATTGCTGATCTGTCTTGAACTGCATTTTCAATACATTGCTGATCTGTCTTGAACTGCATTTTCAATACATTGCTGATCTGTCTTGAACTGCATTTTCAATACATTGCTGATCTGTCTTGAACTGCATTTTCAATACATTGCTGATCTGTCTTGAACTGCATTTTCAATACATTGCTGATCTGTCTTGAACTGCATTTTCAATACATTGCTGATCTGTCTTGAACTGCATTTTCAATACATTGCTGATCTGTCTTGAACTGCATTTTCAATACATTGCTGATCTGTCTTGAACTGCATTTTCAATACATTGCTGATCTGTCTTGAACTGCATTTTCAATACATTGCTGATCTGTCTTGAACTGCATTTTCAATACATTGCTGATCTGTCTTGAACTGCATTTTCAATACATTGCTGATCTGTCTTGAACTGCATTTTCAATACATTGCTGATCTGTCTTGAACTGCATTTTCAATACATTGCTGATCTGTCTTGAACTGCATTTTCAATACATTGCTGATCTGTCTTGAACTGCATTTTCAATACATTGCTGATCTGTCTTGAACTGCATTTTCAATACATTGCTGATCTGTCTTGAACTGCATTTTCAATACATTGCTGATCTGTCTTGAACTGCATTTTCAATACATTGCTGATCTGTCTTGAACTGCATTTTCAATACATTGCTGATCTGTCTTGAACTGCATTTTCAATACATTGCTGATCTGTCTTGAACTGCATTTTCAATACATTGCTGATCTGTCTTGAACTGCATTTTCAATACATTGCTGATCTGTCTTGAACTGCATTTTCAATACATTGCTGATCTGTCTTGAACTGCATTTTCAATACATTGCTGATCTGTCTTGAACTGCATTTTCAATACATTGCTGATCTATTTTGAATTGCATTTCCTGTACTCTGCTGATCTAATCTGAAGTGCATTTAATACTGCAGGATGGATCCCGCTCCTTCAGGGGTTATGGTGCTACGACCGCCCGGGATTGGTATGATGTGCTTCCCTCGAGGGTCCGCCAGATCATTGACGGGACCGGCTTTAGTGTATTTTGCTGCAGCTTGACGCGAGTTACAGCTAGTTGCCCTCTCCTAGGGGCTCTTGTGGAGAGGTGGTGGGACACCACCAACTCTTTCCACTTCTCCATTGTGGGAGAGATGACGATGACTCCTCTTGACTTTGCCATGATCATCGGTCGCGGCATAGGAGGTGATCCGATTCCCCTTGATCCTGACATGGGGGAGTGGGTGCCCGCATGGGATGCACTACTTGGAGCACGTCCACCCATTCTTCGAGCGGGTATGGTTAGATACTATTGGTTTGAGGAGCAGTACAGAGGGGAGGATCTCGAGACTGATGAGGGGATGGGGCAATATGACGGGGGCTTCCTCCTATTCCTTTTCGGTACCACCTTGTTTTTAAACAGGTGGAATACCGTGGGTTTGTACTTCTTGGGCGCTCTGGTGGTACTCCAGCGAGTCCGCTTCTATGACTGGGGCGTAGCCGGCCTCACCACTCTTTATAGATACATGAGCTCCACCTCTAGGATGCGTGGGAGGTTGATCGGCGGCCACTAGCGAGCTTGGGAGGTACACAACCTAGTTTTCCCTTTTCATTGCTTTACTCAGCCTTTGTACATTTGCTTTGTTCAACATTTGTACTCTCTGCATTTGCTCTTGCACTGTATGCTTTCTACTTTGCATTTTATGTACACCGTACATGCTGCTCACTTCATACCATACACTGCACACACAAGATCTAATGTCCGCTCTAGATCTGCAGCCCTTTTTCATTGTATTGTATCCTGTTTTCTGCATGTTCAACAATCTGTTCATACACTATACTGATCACATCTTTCTAACAGCTGTGGGTATACGCATGCTTCTCGGCACTTGCTCCAAAGCCTGTGGAGGAGACTGCAGCGACGGTCTCATTCTCTGACGTATTTGACGGTCCACTCCGTCGTAGGACCTGTGGGGAAGTGGTTTGGAAATACCCTTCGGATCCTGGGAGACACTAGAAGTCCTCAGATAGTCACCTGAAAGGAAATAAACACTCCGACATGGGTGCTGGAATTAGCACTCCGACGGACAAGTCAGTCTCAAGCTCTAGGTTACTTGTATTCTAAGTTAAACAAGGAGATCCTTACCCTTCTCTGTAGTTCCTGTATTTATACTCGTTTACTGGGCCTCGGGGCCAGGGCCTACTCGTTACTTATTGTCCTCTCTCATATTCGGCTCCATGGATTTACGCTTATCCGGCCTATCTATTGTATTCGGCCTCCTGAGCGCGCCGGGTAACGCCGAATAGTGTCCGTTCTGCAGAGTATGCTCTCCCCGGCATTGCCAGTTATTCGGCTCCCACAATTGCCCCCCAAACTCGCCATTGACAGTAGTTAACTGGCGTGTTTGGTTTTGATTCTGAACAACCAAGACATAAATTAGGCGGCTTTGCCTATCCCAATGTGTCAGAGCGCGCACGTCTTTTTGGTCATCATTATGCTTTCCCGCCTCATTCAGGCACCTTTTGCATTTAATACGATTTGAAACTTTAGTCCTTTCGAATGCATGCTTTTCTCGAATACTTGGGCCTCCTGGATTCCCAGACGGTATCGTTCTTCTGACGCTTTTCTCTGCAACTTTCGTCCGTCTATCCTCGTCTTCTTCACCTGTTGTAAGTTTTCTTTCTTTCTTTGCGATCCTATTTTCCGTGCTTATTTTAGCTTTGGTATACCCTGGGATCTTTGCTAAAATGGCTAAGCACCTGAAAGACCTCCTTTCTGAAGGTCGTATCTCGGGATTCCGATGACATTTTTCTATTTCTGATGATGTTCATCTATCTCTAGTGACGGATAATACTTTGGATATGGAGAGAGAGGATCGCAACACAATCGTCTTGCCACTCCTATCCATTACGGAGGGCGGAGTCCGTTTTCACCTACATCCATTCCTTAGGGCCGTCCTCCGCCATTGGGGTCTAATTCCTTCTCAGCCTAATGTGAATTTTTTTCGAATCGTAATGGGGATCGTAGAGTTGAACCGGCGCCTCAGGATCGATCTTGGCATTCCGGCTATTCGGCACTGCTATGCTTTAGCCAAATCTTTTGGTCAGCTCGAGCGGTACTTTCTTAGGGCCAAGGATACTGACCATCATTTGGTATCCATGCTTGCCAGCTCTGGCAAGTGAGTGGATGACGTGATGGTCAATGTCTGAGGGAACTGGGAATTTGGCGAAGACGAGGATCGCCTAGACCCTATTCCCAGACGGAAGGGTGAACTAGGTAGCCATGTATCTCCTTGCGTTTATTGAACTTTTCTTTTACTCGGCCTTCTCTCCAAGTCTAACCCTTTGTCTTTGCAGGCAGTAAATTGAAGAAGATTCTGACTTCTACTGACGACGCAGTCCTTGCACAGATTGCGACTGCACTCGGGCACTTCGGCCGTCCAAACATACAGAAGCAAAGGAGAGCGGCCCACATACTTCTTCGATACGAGCCTACTTATACTACTTTTTCGGCCGTGCACAACATTCCAATTCCAACCGGCGATCAACACCTTGCAGCTCTTATCTTCCCTAGCTTCAAGAGCCTTAGGCAAGTTGGCATCGAAGCTTCTGATTTGGGGCAAGATGTGGTGCCGGTGGTAGAGGTAGTCACCGAACCAGCCAGAGAATTCACTGAGGAGGCCGAAGAGGTCGACGAGGACCTAAACTCGGCGTTTGAGGTAGCCGAACTTAATCAGCCTGCCTCACCGTCCACTTCGGGTCGGGTGGAGTTTTCTTCTGGAGATATTTTTGCAAGTTTGGGAGATCAACCCGGCGAGTTTTTTAAAAGTATGGCTGGGGAAAACCTCATACAGATGGCTCGAAAGAAAAATGCCGAGCTAATGGCCGCCAGGAAAAAGGTCGAGGCCGCCCGTTCTGAACCCACCTTGATTGAGTCTTTCAAATTTGTTATTGATGAGCCAGTTCAGATTGTTGCAATCAAAACGGCGAAAGAGGTTGAACAACCAGTCAATGAAGAACGGTTGATTCTGGAAGAGCAGGGCAAGAAGCGTAGCGCTGAGGGAGAGGTCGGTTCAGAAGATAGTCCAGCTGACAAAAGGCCTCGCTTAGAAAATTCAGACATGGTTGTTCCTTTCATTGTTCAGCCAAAGATCAGAGACATGCCGATTTCCTCTAACGCATCCATCATTACCGACCCAGCGGTAGCGTTGAGCTTGGCGGCTTCAGTCTGCCTTCCGGCTGATATGACATCCTTTCATGCCGTGCCGGATTTGGTGGCCGTAGCCCTATCTGCGCAGTCGGCCCTTTTGGTAGGTGACCTTAACTTGTTTTGATTTTGCTTGCCTATGGTATCTAACGATCCCAACTCGTTTTGTAGACGATTGGTAGGATCAACGAATTGGCCTGCCGCCTCCATGATGCCCTTGAGAGGATTGGCCGTTTGCAGTCAGAAGTTGACGGTCAAAAGAGCAGGGCCGAGTTTGCGGTTATGAGAGCCGCAATGGAGACTGCGCGAGCTGAAGCCGAATTAGAAAGGGCTCGGTCTGCCGATCAGCTCCGTTCTGATGTCGAAGATAGGGCGAACACGAGCGAAGAATCGCTTAGGCTAGCCAAGGAGGCGCTTAACAAGGTGGAGACTGAGTTAGCCGAGTTGAAGGCGGCCAAGGAAAAAGCCGAATCTGAGGCTTCTACCGCATTTGAAGCAGGAAAAGGCACCGCCTTCGAGGAATATGTAGATGAAGTCCCCAAGTTTGAGAATCAGGGATTCAAACATGGGTGGCTCAAGGCCCTTGATGCCGCTGGGGTTACATTGGCCTTGCCAATTCCATATGAGCAAGTGGACGTTGAGCCACTTGAGTCTGACCCCGAGGATTGATCTGGGAGGCATTCGAATTTTATGAAATGCTTTCACTTTTGATATATGTTTTTGTTTTAAGGACTTTTGTTGGTTCCGAGTAGTTTTCATGTATAAATTGGTTATTATCTGCGCTCAATTTATTAATGAAAATTACCTTGTCATTTCACTACTATTTATGCGCAGTTTGTGATGTTGTGTTGGTGAAGAATTTTTGCCTTTCACTACTTTAGATAAAATGATTATTCTATTGAGCTTGCTAAGATTGAATATCTTGGCAATATTGACTTATCATTCATATGCCGAATATATTGATGAATTTACCCCTGCCGTAGTTGGCTCATGGACATGATACGCCGGATGGGCGCATGGATTTTGCCCCTGCCCCAGGCGGTTCATGATCATTTGGGCGCCGGAAAAGACGAACTTAAGAGTTCTAAAGAATCGATCCATAGGCCAGTTGGGGCGCATAAGCCGAATATTTTGATGAATCTGCCCTTAAGCCGATTAGATTAATAAATCTGCCCATGCCGTAGTTGGCTCATGGATTCATATGCCGAATAGTTTGATGAATCTGCCCTTGCCCCAGGCAGTTCATGATCATTCGGGCGCTGGAAGAGACGAACTTAAGAGTTCTGAAGAATCGATTCATGGGCTGGCTGGGGCACATAAGCCAAATATATTGATGAATCTGCCCTTAAGCCGATTAAATTAATAAATCTGCCTCTAAGCCGATTAGATTAATAAATCTGCCCCTACCGTAGTTGGCTCATGGACATGATTGAGGTTTTCACAATTAATGAGATTGCCTCGAGGGTGCTGCCTCCGTAAAGGATAAAGGAACAAAGGTACAACTTTTATGAGCTTAGTGAACAACTGACTCCAGCTCTTAGAGGAAGATTCATCGTGTGAATGTCGAACAGACTTTTCTTTAACAGCAGAGGGGAAGCGAGGACGCTAGCTGAGCTGGGCAGAGATATGAATCGAGGTGGTGAACCTTCGCGCATAGGAAGTAGGAGTTCCAGGGATCGAGAGAGGCGTCAGTCTCCTCGACGTCGAAGCAGGTCGCCCAGGTGGGACAAGTAGTCGCAGGGCAGATCTCCTCAACCCCGAGTCGAAAGGGGAACTGACGCGAATCTGTGCCCATTAAGCTTTGCGGTATTTGTGGGGAATAAACCCATGACAGAGGCAAACTCGATCGTTCGAGACCCAAACGTAGCGGTCGAGTTTGCTCGACAAAGTTTTCCTCCTGAGGTTCAGCAGATGGTAGGTCGACAGGACTACGAAGTATTTCGTGAAGGCATTCACGGGGCGGTGAAGGGGCTTTACACTGCCTATGAAATTGGCATGTGGCTGCGCGTTGCCCGCCGAGAAATGGAGAGGAGGGAGGAACGTATTCGAAGTTTGGAAGCTCGCGCGGAGGCGGCTGAGCATAAGTTAAGGAAGGCCAGGGCAGCTCAGGCACAACCCGCCGGGCAGGGAAACCCAATCGTGGAAGAAAGGGTTACCCAGCGGCTCATCAGCACCGCGCTCACCGATCGTGAGATGGCGAGTATGTTCGCAATGGAATCTGCAAAGGGGAGGGCCTATGAAAAAGGTTTTCATGAAGGCCGAAAAGTTGGAATCGAAAAGACCAAGGAGAAGCTTGCCGAAGAGGTTTGCCGATGTAAAAATCATGGATTTAGGCACGGTTGGATCAAGGCATCTCAGGCCGCGGAAGTTCTTCGAGCGTCGGGCATTGATTTGGCATCGCCACTCTACCAAAGTAAACATTTTTCGTTTTCTGCTTTTGAAGTCGAGAAGAGTGAGGATGAGGGTGACGCCGTATAAGCATACTCATTGTAAGGTTGAAACACAGATCACGTTCAAAACTATGTAATTTATTGTTTGATTGAATAAAAATGTTCTATTTGTAAATATTTCATCGCAGTTCGTATTCGGCATATACGTGTTTCGTTTTATTACATAAATGTTTGAATGAATGTATAAGCATTGATCGGCCCGAGTATCTGTTGAATGTCCAGTGATACGCCAGTTTATAGGCAAGGTCGGCCCATACGTGATAGCCGTTTAGCCCTGAATGAGGCCATTGTAATTGGACCATTTGTAACTAGGCCATTTATCTGTGATCGTCGTCTAGATAACTAGATCATTGTAGCTTGAGGAAGCCGAAAACCAGTGAGTGGAGTGGCTGCGGCAAATTCGTCCCGGCTCGGGGCCTAAATGTTTGGCCGGTTGGATTGATAATTTTGTCCTTGCCCAGCCAGTGCATGTGCTTCAAAAAGCCGTTTGGATAACTAGGCAGTGGTGAATGTCGACCGACGTTCGTCTCATAGAGTTTAACATTAATGAAATTGTCTCGGGATTGGGGCCTCGAGATCGCTATCAGTATTGAAAATAAAAGGAGTGGGCACCTCGCACAAATAAACACGCTTGATTCCTCATCACTTGTTATGTGGGGTGAGATAAGTGAGGGTGTTAGTTAGAGAAGCTCGAACTTCGGTCGAGCTTGGTGTTGCAATGGATCGCAGCAGAGAACCCACCCGTATGGGAGGTAGGGTGTCCAAAAGATGGCATGAGTCTTCAAGTCATCGAAGCAGATCGCCCCAAAAGGAGAGACAACGACCGTTGAGTTTATCCTTCCTTGTCCTGGATCTTTGCCTTGACATTGTCAATGGTATCAGGGGAAGTTTGGCAATGTGCAAGTCATGGGTTTGGGCAGAGTTGGCTCAAGGCATTGCAAGCCGTGGAGGGCTTCTGGGCGACGGGCGTTGATTTGGCGCTGCCGCTTTACCAACGCATCTTTTCCCCTTTTTCGCTTTTGAGGTTGAAAACGGATGTTGTAATGTTCAAATGTGGGTTGCGTTTATGTAACTACTATTTTAATCAAATAAAATGTTTCATTTCGAACGTTTGCGCCTTATTCTGGGCGCTTTTATATATTCAATTAGGCACCTCATTTCGCATTTGGCATATTTTGTTTCGTTCATGCGGACTTGTAGTTTGTGTAATAATTTTTGTATGTAATAAGGGGTCCATAAGATCTGCCCAATTCGCTAAGTTGACGGATGACATTGCGTTCAATTATAGTCTGATTCGGCTCAGCTTAGGTACTTGGCCGACTGACGTAATGAATCAGCCTATGCGTGCGAGCTTTAGGAGCCGAATGAGGATGTGATTTGCAGAAGGGGCTTCGAATCTGGAGACTTAATCGGCCCCAACGTGTTGTGCACCAAAGGGGGACTCCGAATTCGGAGACTTAATCAGCCCTAAAGTGTCATGCACCGAAGGGTGCTCCAAATCCGGAGGCTTATTTGAGCCACTAGTCATATCCACGAAGGGCGCTCCGAATCCGAAGACTTAATCGGCCCCAAAATGTTCTGCACCGAAGGGGGCTCCGAATCCGGAGGCTTAATCGGCCCTAAGGTGTCATGCACCGAAAGGCGCTTCGAATCCGAAGGCTTATTTGAGCCAATCGTGATATCCACGAAGGGCGCTCCAAATCCGGAGACTTAATCGGCCCCAACGTGTTCTGCACCAAAGGGGGCTCCGAATCTGGAGGCTTAATCGGCCCTAAGGTGTCGTGCACCAAGGGCACTCTGAATCCGGAGGCTTATTTGAGCCAATCGTGATATCCACGAAGGGCGCTCTGAATCTGGAGACTTAATCGGCCCCAACGTGTTCTGCACCGAAGGGGGCTCCAAATCCGGAGGCTTAATCGGTCCTAAGGTGTCATACACCGAGGGTGCTCCAAATCCCGAGGCTTATTTGAGCCAATCGTGATATCCACGAAGGGCGCTCCGAATCCGAAGACTTAATCGGCCGCAACGTGTTGTGCAAAGAAGGGGGCTCCGAATCCGAAGGCTTAATTGGCCCTAAGGTGTCATGCACCGAAAGGCACTCCGAATCTGGAGGCTTATTTGAGCCAATCGTGATATCCACGAAAGGCGCTCCGAATCCAGAGACTTAATCGGCCCCAACGTGTTCTGCACCGAAGGGGGCTCCGAATCTGGAGACTTATTGACACTAATGGGAAGTGAATTACGCGATGGAAAAAGATGAGACTTTTCATTGCAGAAGTCAGCTAAATACAAGTATCAAAGCCCACAAGTCGGGTCAGTGATAGAACTTTCATAAAACTGTTCATGCTAACTGCCAACAGCCACGGATCTCTTTAATGCCACGGGCTGTCGGGAAGCGCATAAGCTGATGATAGGTGCTTGGCACGGCTTGCATGATATGCAACCAGGTTCGCCCCATGATGACATTATACGACGAAGGAAGCTTTATGACCAAGAATTCAACCTTGACTATTCTGGAGCCCGCTTGAACGGGTAGTGTGATCTTACCCAACGGGTACCCTGGATTCGTGTTGAAGCCGAATAACGGATAAGGCGCCAGAGATAGATCTAACTTGTTGAAGCCGAGTTTGATGAGGGTCTCATAATACATAACCTCCGATGTACTCCCTGGATCTACGAGAATGCGTTCGACGGTAAACTGGTTTACGCGTAATCTGATGATCAACGGATCAATGTGGGAGATGGTCATGCCGACAAGATCAGAATCGTTGAAGGCAATACTCGGAGCTTTTTTGGGTTGTTTGGTTAGAGTATGTCGCTCTCGAGGGACTGGATGTGATTGATTTGTGTGCACGATTAAAGGCGCTGGCAGGCTATATATCATATGGATCACGCCAAGTGGAGGTGAATCTTGTCTTAAGGCTAGTGCCTTGGTTGGGTTGCCTTTTCTTACGTACTGTTGCAGCTGGCCAGCTTGCACCAGTTCCTCCAGGTGATCCTTTAATGCGTAGCAACTTTCAGTTTCATGGCCATGATCTTTGTGATACTCGCAGCGCTTATCCTGCCTTCGTGTGTCAAGAGGGCCTACCATCTTCAACGGCCATTTGAAGAACGGGAGATGTTGGATTTTGGACATTACCTCATTGATCGACTCTGTTAGTTCCATATATTTTTTGTCGGTACGTCTCGTGCGCCTGCTGTCGACTTGCAGCAGTTCATCCGTTCGGTGAGAGCACTAATCGTTTGATCGGCGAGAATCCTGCCTTTTATCTCGTTTACCCCACTACCGTGGTTCTGGGCTTTGAAGCGGTACGGAACTTATTGGCTAAGCAATTTCAGGGGATGCCGTTTTACTAGATACGCGTCTGGCTTTAACCCGCAAGGCATCATCCTCTACCTTGCAATATTCTTCAACTTTCTTCATCAACCCCCAGACCGTTTTGGAGGGTCTTCTGGTCAAGGAACTGCGGAGGGCACTGTCTGGTTGCAATCCCATTTTGAAGGCGGTGATGGCCATGGAGTCGTTGCAAGCGTCGTCAACAAGATTAAAGCATTCCCAATAGCGCGCCGAATACGCTCTCAGTGTTTCTTCAGGTTAAATTTGCATCACCCAGAGAGAGTCTGCTTGTTTCAGCTGGACCTCGTTGGTGATGAATCTGGCCCTGAAGGACTTCTGTAATTGATGGAAGCTTTTGACCGAAGCCGGCTTCAGTTTGCAATACCACCTGACTGCCAAAGGTCCCAAGTTGCGGGGGAATATTCGGCACATGAGGGCCTCGTTGTCTGCATGCAATGTCATGGCTTGCTTGTAGTGACGGATGTGATCGGTCGGGTTTGATTTTCCATCGTAGAGGATAAATGACGGAGCTTTGAACTTCTTGGGCAGAATTGCCCTTGCAATCTGTCGGACAAAGGGATCGTGTTGATCTTCTTCATCCGAACTATTTCTCCTGCGCTTATTCCTTGTTGGTAGGCTTTTTTCGGAGGAGCTGGAGGTTTCGGATCATCCCTTCTTGTCGGGCTCCGTGGATAATGAGTTGGAGTCACTATCGGTGTCCCTTGGCTGGGCTCGAGGTCGTTGTTCACCTACCCTTGGAGGTCGTTCGGGATCTTGGCAAGCGGCTTCTCTGGATTTCACTACTTCCAGGGCCAAATCTTGGTGGAGATGTTCATTTTCAGCGATCATATTCTCCAGCCTCTATTCATTCTGCTTTGCTTGTTCCATAATTACTTGCATTGTCTCTTGCGCTGAAGTCGTTGGTGAGTCGAAGTTCAAAGCGTGTCTTGCAGCGATGGTTTCCTTTCCGAGCATATTTGCTTGAGTAAGGTCATTCCTCTGTGTAATCTCGTCAGTGGCTACTGGAGGATCTTCGGTTACGCCTTCCATGGATGTATTCGAGTATTCCCACAGACGGCGCCAATTGTGGGGAAGTGGTTTGGAAATACCCTTCGGATCTTGGGAGACGCTTGGGTTCTTCAGATAGTCACCTGAAAGGAAATAAACATTCCGACGTGGGTGCCAGAATTAGCACTCCGACGGACAAGTCAGTCTCAAGCTCTAGGTTACTTGTATTCTAAGTTAAACAAGGAGATCCTTACCCTTCTCTGTAGTTCCTGTATTTATACTCGTTTACTGGGCCTCGAGGCCAAGGCCTACTCGTTACTTATTGTCCTCTCTCATATTCGGCTCCATGGATTTACGCTTATCTGGCCTATCTATTGTATTTGGCCTCCTGAGCGCGCCGGGTAACGCCGAATAGTGTCCGTTCTGCAGAGTACGTTCTCCCCGGCATTGCCAGTTATTCGGCTCCCACATATTTATAATTCTATTCTTCATATGTAATTATTGGCCTTTTGGTCAATAAGTTTTTGTTATAAAAGTAAAAGCTCTAATGATTATTTTAGTACCCTCACTTAAATATTTTCCCGCTTACGTTTAGTAATTGTTTAAGAATTGGCCGGAGGTAACTTCAGTTACTGGCCATCACGATGCTTAACCCTTGGGTATGGGGAGTGGGTCGTGACAGTCATACTGCTCAACAAATTGCTTTAAAGTAGTCTTCGAGTTCACATATCCATCAAAAAATGTATTCATGCTCTCACTTCGTTGTGTAGTTGACATGCTAACCCAAAAAATGTTTCACATAGGTAGGAATCCATCCATGTTGCTGATCATATAATACCCCCAACCATTCATTATCATAAAGGCTGAACTTTACAAGCATTGCTTATCATTCTTCATCAAATTCAGTGTTTGTGAAACTATCATAAACTGCATTTTGCAAAGTGAACTTGATAGATTCATATTGGGAATATCCTCTCAATTTCTCTGAAATTTTCTTCATTGTATACCATAAGAACCATCGATGTCGAGACTGTGGGAATACAATTAATATGGCATTTTGCACCGCTCTGCACTGGTCAGTTATTATGGCTTTTGGATGAGCATCTAACATGCAACTTAAGCATTCTCTAAATAGCCCAACAAATGTCTCCGTGTTCTCATTACATAACAGCCCACAACCAAACAAAATTAATTGTCCATGGTGATTAACTCCTACAAACGGAGCAAACGACATATCATATTTGTTTGTCAAATAGGTTGTGTCAAATGAGACAACATCCCCAAATGCTTTGTAAGTCTCCCTACTCCTTACATCCCCATCTTCATCTAAGTCAATTGCAGAATACAAGTTTGAATTTTGTTGTTGCATGTTATGAAAATAAAGTGTATGAGAATCAGCATCTCCTACCCCCAGTCTCAATTTCCTAGCATTCTCAATGTGATTCTTTGCATCTCGTTCATCAAATGTTAATGCCTCATATCCCCCGGCTTCAATAACTAGAGAATGAAAATTCCTAGCCACCCATATCTTTGCTGCATCTTTTATTTCTAGCCTCCTCTTCACAGGAGTATGAATCCTCTTATCCATTGCAAAATGCCGTGAGTCACTAGGAATCAAGTCATGAGTATGCTCAAGCACAATTGTGGTTAACTTATATCTTCCATCCTTTTGTAGACTGGCTCTTACCCTTGCTTTACATTCAATCTTTGATAACAAAGATGGTTCCAAGGGATTTACTTTTGATCTTTTTGTTCTCTTCTGCCCCTGAGTACATTCAATTCCAAAGTATTTTACCTCCCCATCATCTCCAATATTTTGTGTTCTATAAGCTATAGCAAATCCTAGGTGTTTTGCATATTTCGCATAAAACATGTACACTTCTTGCTTTGAGCTAAAATGCATACACCCTTCTTCAGTTCTTCAACTTCACCACTCTCATTTAATGAAATATTGTTCTCCGGTTCGTCAACTTCCTCAATCCCATCGAATGAAGTATTGTTTGAATCTATGTCCATTGTAGCTTAAAACTGAAATATAGATTCACAATGAGAAAAAAGTATACAATCCTAAATAATTCCAAAGCTTTACATACTCAGGTAGTAGCTTAAAACTTAAAATAGCATTCCTTGTCCAAAAGCCCAATAAAGAACAAAATTTCCTTGTCCATACATAATGATTTAAAAATCTAAAAAGAAAAAAGAAAAACTCTCCTTGTCCAAAAACTTGTAATAGTAAAGGCTATGAATAGCCCCAAAATTTAATCATCAGAATAAAAGAAAACATGTTACTATTTAGCCCCAAAATTATCAGAATAAAACATTGCTATGAATAGCCCCAAAATAATCAAACATGTATTATTTAATTAGAATAAAACATTTCTATAAAACATGTATTATTAAATTATCATAACAAATGGTCAAGAAGGCCTTTTATTAAGATTTTTCCTTAAGCCCAATTGTCAAGACCCAAACCCGCCCGTATAAGTTTAGTGTCATAACCAGCTAGTAATCTGTGATTACCAAAGGTCTAACTGAACAAATCAAAAGAACGGGGCTGGCAGAAGCTAATGCAAAAGAAAGTAAGACGTCCAACGAGCTATGATCTTACATGAGACAAAAGGCATAGCTATATAGATACATGTACATCAAGGTATCACAAGTTTATTATAATACAACACAACCAAAAGAGAAAAGTCATTCCCATCAACAACAGTTGTGACACCAACAGATGGGAACCTCGACACGAGACACAAAAGGTAGCTTGACCAAAATAAAGGCAAGATCACTATCACTACGTCCCCTCCTGAACTAGATTACCTATATATATATATATAACGTGAGCTAAAGCTTAGTGAATAACAACTACATAAAGGGGTTTTGAATGATGATCATGATGTAAACAATTTACAAATGGAACAAATTCTTATCTTATACAGAAAGCACAAAAGTACATGTGGTACATTCCATAGCAAGCTAATACAGGAGGTCTATAAGACCGAATAGGCGGTCATAAGACCGGTATGAAAATATGATGGCCATCAACACAATAAACAGGAGTTCCAAAAATTGGAACAGATTCTTATCTTATACAAAAAGCACAAAAGTACACGTGGTACATCCCATAGCAAGCTAATACAGGTGGTCTATAAGACCGAATAGGCGGTCATAAGACCGGTATGAAAATATGATGGCCATCAACACAATAAACATGAGTTCGAAAAATTGGAACTGACAGAGATCTCTGTAATCTTGTAAACTGGTGCTAAGGATGCCACGATATACAGTGTAAGAAAAATTAAGATCATTATTCATAAGAAAAGGCATATTAGGATAGAGCATGACATAAAGTGAGAAAGAGATACTTTAAGTTAAACATATCTTTACAACAATGTTACTCACAATTGGCTTTACGATGCACGTGGCCGGGACGTGGCGTTTGATCTACACAGACAAATATAAGCGTAGCACACTTAATTCGTTATACAACTAACTAATCATTTTCATTATTTAGGAATTGATTTGCCTAAATATCCTTTACTCTCTTCTAATGCCCGTGGAACCTGTGTAATGGAAATGTATGTCAAATATATATGAAAATCACGATAACGGAGGCCCGGGAGTGGGGTAAATGAAGCAGAAAGCTGAAAGCGAGGCTGCCAAACGGTCGTACGTGCGGAGCCCCTTGGCCCACGTGTGAGACTCCCACCGCACGTGCACCGCACATGCACCAGCAAGTGCATATATTGTAGAATGCTCCCAATACCTCCCTTGTTTTCCGCACGTGCGGGCCTATCCGCTTCACATGCGTCCCATCCACACGTGCGGTTCTGGGTGTTCTAGAATTGAAAATTCTGTTCTGTTTTGGGCTTTAAATTTCAAAACAATCAAACCGAAATTTGTACAAAATAAGGCTCACAACTAACTCAAACATAGTAAATGGACAAGCTCTACTTTCAAATCAAGATCAAACTTTTAAAACAAAACTCATAAGCCAAACACAAGAGCAAAACTTGAAGTTAGGAAGGTTACTAAGAAAACTCAATGAAAAATGCCTTCCCCAAGCCCAAAACCCAAGCTAAACAAGAAATAGATCA
The DNA here is from genome assembly GCF_004153795.1 of Camellia sinensis. Classification (NCBI taxonomy): domain Eukaryota; kingdom Viridiplantae; phylum Streptophyta; class Magnoliopsida; order Ericales; family Theaceae; genus Camellia; species Camellia sinensis. The sequence goes on from NW_021024684.1 coordinate 155,840, forward strand.
TGCAAATGTCATGAATTTCTAGTATTTTCTTACATAGCTTCCAATTGTTCCTATGAAGATTTACCCTTAACCTTTTACTTAGAATCCTCACTTAAGCATAAAGCTAACTCATTTCTAAAAGATTATTAGTGTGATTTCTCAATTCTAGAAGATTATGTGAGAATTCTTACCTTATGTGTTGATTTGGTGAAGTTGGTTTCAATCTCTCTCCTTCTCCCATTCTTTCTCCTTTTCTCCCCCTTAGTCTCTAGAATACTCTCTCTCTTTCTGTCTCTCAAGTTATATATCTCTCTCTCTCTTTCTTATTTGAGTTTAGCATAGATATATATATATATATATATAATTTACTTAAAGAAATTAAATTCTCATCAATTAAATTAAGGTAATTGAACCTTACTTCATCTGATTAAGGTGAATTAGGCTTTACTCACCTAGTCCATTATTTAATTTATAACCTTCTACTTTAACGACTCAGACAGATCTTTTTCATTAATTACCATATCTGTCAAGTCAACCCTAGTGCAAATGACACATAATTCATAATTAACTCACATATAGGAGCATATAAGACAGAAAAGTCACATGTAGGCACACAAGTAAGATAAGCTGCAGAAATAACTATTAATTATGGAAGTGGGTGTTACAGTCTCTCTCTTTTAAGACATTTGGTCCTCCAAACTCAATTACCTTCTTCTATGAAGAGTGCAGGTCTAATGGGAAAAGTTCGGGATGTTTCTCTTGCATATCTGCTTCTCTTTCCCAAGTTGCGTACAAGCCACTGTAGTTTTGCCAGTCTACCTTTACCAATGGAATTTCTTTATTTCTCAACTTCTTAATATGGCGGCTAACAATCTGGATGGGCCATTCTTCGTATGTATAATCATCACTCTTAAGTATCTGAGTAATTTCAATAACCTGTTGAGGATCTAAAAGAGATTCTCTTAGCATGGAAATATGGAAAACGTTATGCATGTGCTCCATATCCGGAGGTAGAGCTACCCGGTTCGCCACTGGATTCAGTTTCTCAATGATCTCATATGGTCCGACGTATTGACGTGCTAACTTACCTTTGGCTCCAAAACGAGTATGTTCCTTCATTGGTATAACTTTGATAAAAACGTGGTTGCCCCCTTCATATTCTCTTTCTCATCTACGCACATCCGCATAGCTTTTCTGTCGACTTTGTGTTGTTTTCAACTGGTTTCTTGTACAAGTTCGGGTCCCAATAACGGTCTATCTCCAACTTCAGCCCAACAAATTGGCAACCGACATTTCCTGCCATAAAGAGCCTCGTATGGTGCCATGCCAAGACTCGAGTGATAACTGTTATTGCATGCAAATTCAACCAAAGGCAAGTGTGTCTCCCAATTTCCTTGGAAATCTAGTACACACATACGTAGCATGTCCTCTAGCATCTGGATTGTCCTTTTTGATTGGCCATCATTTTGTGGATGGTATGCACTGCTCAACCTCAATTCAGTTCCCATAGCCTTTTGTAGACTTTGCCAAAATCTCAAAGTGAATTTTGGATCTCTATCAGATACAATAGATACAGGGACTCCATGCAATTTCACAATTTCATTCAGATATATAGTAGCCAATTTATCCACGTTATATGTCGTTTTGACAGGAAAGAAATGAGTAGATTTTGTCAATCAGTCTACAATTACCCAAATAGAATCCATACCTCTACTAGAACGAAGCAATCCAACCACGAAATCCACTGTGATATGTTTCCATTTCCATTCTGGTACTGGTAATGGCTGAAGTAATCCTGCAGGTCGTTGATGTTCTGCTTTAACTTGCTGACATTGCAAACATTTGGACACAAATTCCACAATTTCCCTTTTCATCCTTGGCCACCAAAAGTTCTTTTTCAGGTCTTGATATATTTTTGTATTTCCTGGATAGATAAAGAATTTGGAACTGTAGACTTCTTGAAGGATTCGTTTATCCAAATCATCGTCGTTTGGTACTCATAATCATCCCTGAAACTTGAGTATGCCATTCTCAAAACTAAACCCCGGTCTAGGTTTGGAATCCTGTTCATCCATTATTTTCTTTAAGAACTCATCTTGCAACTGTCCTTCTTTGATCTGTTCAAATATTACCGGTTCATGCAATATTGTTTTCTGCCTGGTGAGTAAACAAGCTAAGTTTCCCATTAATTTCTGACTAAGAGCATCAGCTACCGTGTTGGCTTTTCTAGGATGGTAAATAATTTGTAGATCATAATCTTTAATTAACTCTAGCCATCTACGCTGTCTCATATTCAGCTCTTTCTGGGTAAAGAAGTATTTAAGACTTTTGTGATCTGTATACACCTCACATGTTGCTCCATACAGATAGTTGCGCCGAAGTTTTAATGCAAAAATTACCGCAGCCAGTTCCAAATCATGAGTCAGATAACTTTTCTCGTGCAGTCTTAATTGACGGGAAGCATAGGCAATCACCTTTCTGTTTTGCATCAATACGGCCCCAAGCCTTTATAAGAGGCATCACTATAAATGGTAAAGCCATCCGTGTCGGAGGGTAAAGTGAGAATCGGTGCTATCACAAGTCTTGTCTTCAATTCTTGAAAAGATGTATCTCTCTGGTCAGTCCATTCGAATGGTACCCCCGTTTGTGTCAATTGAGTAAGTGGCAAGGCAATCTTTGAGAAATCTTTCACAAATCTGGGGTAGTAGCCAGCTGAACCCAAGAAACTACGGACCTCTGTGACAGTTGTCGGTCTAGGCCAGTTCACCACTGCCTCTATCTTTTGTGGATCAACAGAAATGCCATCTTTCATTGTCATATGTCCCAGAAACATCACACTATCCAGCCAAAATTCACACTTCGACAATTTAGCAAACAATTTCTTCTCCCACAATGTTTGAAGCGCAAGCCTTAATTAACGTTCATGTTCCTCTTTGCTTTTGGAATAAATTAGAATGTCATCGGTAAAAACCACAATGAATTCATCAAGGAACGGCTTAAAAACCCTGTTCATTAAATCTATAAAAGCAGCTGGTGCATTTGTAACTCCAAAAGGCATAACAAGGAACTCATAATGGCCGTACTTGGTTCGGAAAGCAGTTTTCTCCACATCCTCAGCTTTCACTTTTAACTGATGATATCCGGATCGTAGATCAATTTTAGAAAACACATGTGCACCATGTAGTTGATCGAACATATCAACAATTCGTGGTAACGGGTACTTGTTTTTTGTTGTCACCTTGTTTAACTCCCAATAGTCAATGCACAACCTTAGGGTTCCGTGCTTCTTTTTAACAAACAACACTGGAGCACCCCACGGGGATGTACTAGGCCTGATAAATTTCTTGTTCAGCAATTCTTGTAACTGATTTAATTCATTCAACTCAGTAGTTGACATCCGGTATGGGGTCATGGAAATTGGTTGGATACCTAGTATTATCTCAATAGTAAACTCGATCTCTCTATCAATTAACTGCCCCGGCAAATCATCTGGAAACACATCTGGGAATTCTTTCACTACAAGAATACTACTTACATCTAGTTTAGCAGTAGTTGGCACTGTTAGCATCGAACATAGAAATCCCTTACAACCCTTGTTCATCAATCTAGTCACTTTCATGGAGGAAATCAAATATGGGGAAGATATGACGCAATCCCTATCAAATGTAAATTCAGGCACTTCAGGCAAATGAAACATAACTTGTTTAGTCACACAGTCAATAGTAGTACAATACCTCGATAACCAGTCCATTCCCAGAATTACATCGAAATGCATGATATTTAAGGGTAATAGATCAACATATAAAGTCATATTCCCAACATTAACATCACATGCAGGATACACATACGCGCAAGTCATAGACTCCCCAGTTGGAGAAGATACAGCTAACAAATAAGGTTTTGCTTCCAATTTTTGAGTTAATTTTGAAGCAAATGCATAGGACACGAATGAGTGTGTAGACCCCGAATCAATCAAAACATATGCATTTTGAGAACAGATAGGAAGAATACCTAACACAATCGTTTCCATCGTCTGCACATCCCCTGGTACCAATGCAAAAACTCACCCTTGCTTTATAGTTTCCTTTCCCGTATCTACATTCAAATTCACTCTTGATGTTGACACTGATGCAGTTGAGCTAGCCCTAGGCTGGCTTGTGCTTTGGGACACTAAAGGGCAATCCTTGATCATATGGCCTGTTTTTTCACACCGAAAACATGTGCCGGAAATTCTACGACAAAGTCCCTTATGTCTTTTCCCACATTCTGGGCAGATGGGTGTATCGTTCCATTGGCTTGAGCTAGTAAATGATCTCGTATTATGTCTCTTATTCGGTAGAAGGTTGAAGTGGTTCCGACCCTTCTTGAAATTGGATCCCAATCTCTTACCTTTGTATTCAATCACCGGTGCCTTTACTTGTCTTAGTGCAACAACATTCGCCTCGGCCATAATGGCTCTATCCAAAACATCAACATATTTTTCTAACTTGAGGACATTAATTCGATCAAGAACCTCAACATCCAAACTGCCTTCAAACTTTCTGGCTTTCTTGTAATCAGTATCTACCATATGTAGCGCATACTGCACAAGCTCAGTGAATTGGGCTTCATACTCTGCCACCAACATAGTGCCCTACTTCAATTGTTCAAATTATGTTACTTTCCAATCTCTTACACACTGTGAAAAATATTTTTCATAAAAAACTTTTATAAACTGTGCCCAAGTCATGGTAGCCTGCTGATCACGGACAAGCATCCACTACCTTCTCACTTCCTTCTGCAAGGTAAAAGTTGCTAACAACACCTTATGCTCTTCAGTACATGGAAATACTTCGAATAACTTTTCAATCTCTAGTATCCAAGCTTCAGCTTTCAGCGGTTCAAGTCCTCCTGGGAAAGTAGGCGGTTTCAGCTTGTTAAACTTCTATGTCAAGGTAACAATGTCACCATTGTTAGGTGGCTCCACTAGAATTGGTGGTGGATGAGGAGATGGAAACGACTGTCTCGGTTGTTGTCTTAACGCTTCTATCAATAATTCAACTATCCGCTCTAACCGGTCCATTCTTGCATCAGAAGACTCAGATGTCTTTGTAGGTCTTGTCTCTTCCATTGGTCTATATGTAAACAGGGTAATAATAAACATAGGACATATAAAGTTCACACTTGCATTGCTACCACACAGGCACATAAAAGAACCCACACACACTCACTCATGCAATTAAAATGCCCAAATTTCTTTCCTAGGACTTCCTATAGCTCATTTGGATGCGTGTGTGCGGTCGAACTCGTGCTCTAATACCACTCTGTCACGACCCAAATCCGCCCCTATAGGTTTAGTGTCGCAACCGGCCAGTAATCTGCGATTACCAAAGGCCTAACTGAACAAAGCAAAAGAACAGGGGTAGCCGAAGCTAATGCATAAAAAAGTAAGACGTCCAACGAGCTGTGACCTTACATGAGACAAAATGCATGGCTATATATATATATATATGTATATATACATGTACATCAAGGTATCACAAGTTTATTATAATACAGCACAACCAAAAGAGAAAAGTCATTCCCATCAACAACAATTATAACACCAGTGACAACCGACCATAACACGTGAGTGAGTTCCAAAAGGGTAATCACTGGGTCAGCTAGTGCTCCAATAGATGGGAACCTCGACGCGAGCCACAAAAGGTAGCTTGACCAAAATGGAGGCAAGATCACCGTCACTACGTCCCCTCCTGAACTGGATTACCTACATATATATATATATATATATAACGTGAGCTAAAGCCTAGTGAATAACAATTGCGTAAAGGGGTTTTGAATGATGATCATGATGTAAACAAGTCACAAACAGAACAGATTCTTATCTTATACAGAAAGCACAAAAGTACACGTGGTACATTCCATAGCAAGTTAATACAGGCGGTCTAGAAGACCGAACGGGCGGTCATAAAGACCAGTATGAAAATATGATGGCCATCAACATAATAAACAGGAGTTCTAGAAATAGGAACTGACAGAGATCTCTGTAATCATGTAAACGGGTGTTAAGGATGCCACGATATACAGTGTAAGAAAAATTATCATCATTCATAAGAAAAGGCATATTAGAACAGAGCATAACATAAAGTGAGAAAGAGATACTTTAAGTTAAACATATCTTTACAACAGTGTTACTCACAGTTGGCTCTACGATGCACGTGGCCAGGACGTGGCATTTGACCTACACAAATAAATATAAGCATAGCACACTTAATTCGTTATACAACCAACTAATCATTTTCATTATTTAGGAATTGATTCGCCTAAATATCCTTTACTCTCTTTTAATGCCTGTGGAACCTGTGTAATGCAAATGTATGTCAAATATATATGAAAATCACTCTAATGGAGGCCTAGGAGTGGGGTAAATGAAGCAGAAAGCTGAAACAAAGGCTGCCAAATGGCCGCACGTGCGGAGCTGTTTGGCCGCACGTGCGCCAGCAAGTGCATATATTGTAAAATGCTCCCAACACCTCCCTTGTTTTTCGCACGTGTTGGCCTACCCACCATACGTGCGCCACAACTTCCCGCGCATGCGGTCCTCCCAGCCGCACGTGCGGTTCTCCCAGCTGCATGTGCGGTTCTGGGTCTTCCAGAACCAAAAATTCTGTTGTGTTTTGGACTTCAAATTCCCAAACAATCAAACCCAAATTTGTACAAAATAAGGCTCACAACTGACTCAAACATAGTAAATGGACAAGCTCTACATTCAAATCAAGATCAAACTTTTAAAACAAAAATCATAAGCCAAACACAAGAGCAAAACTTGAAGTTGGGAAGGTTACCAAGAAAACTCAATGAAAAATGCCTTCCCCAAGCCCAAAACCCAAGCTAAACAAAAAGTAGAACATGCAAATGTCATGAATTTCTACTATTTTCTTTCATAGCTTCCAATTGTTCCTATGAAGATTTACCCTTAACCTTTTGCTTAGAATCCTCACTTAAGCATAAAGTTAACTCATTTCTAAAAGATTATGAGTGTGATTCCTCAATTCTAGAAGATTATGTGAGAATTCTTACCTTATGTGTTGATTTGGTGAAGTTGGTTTCAATCTCTCTTCTTCTTCCATTCTTTCTCCTCTTCTTCCCCTTAGTGTCTAGAATACTCTCCCTCTTTCTCTCTCTCAGGTTATATCTCTCTCTCTCTTTCTTATTTGAGTTTAGCATAGATATATATATATATATATATCTAATTTACTTAACTTGGCTTAAAAAAAATAAATTCACATCAATCAAATTAAGGTCAGTTAAATTATTTCTTTCTGTCTCTTAAGGTAATTGAACCTTACTTCATCTGATTAAGGTGAATTAGGCTTTACTCACCTAGTCCATCATTTAATCTATAACCTTCTACTTTAACGACTCAGACAGGTCTTTTTCATCAATTACCATATCTATCAGGTCAACCCTAGTGCAAATGACGCATAATTCATAATTAACTCACACATTGGAGCATATAAGATAGAAAAGTCACATGTAGGCACTCAAGTAAGATAAGCTGCAGAAATAACTATTAATTATGGAAGCGGGTGTTACACCCATTGAGGATTGGGCCATCATTACATGTATTCTACTTGTATCTTCAACCTTACATACATTCTACTTGTATTTACTGAATAATTTTTCACAACTATTATTCAGGAAATTTTCTAAAAACAAACTACCTTATAGGAAAACACAAACGAACAAAGAAAGATATGTTCAAGAAGGCCTCAAATATTTTCCCACATTTAATATGAGGTTCTGATATTAAACTCCACATGATTTGTTTCAAACACTAAATTTGTTTCAAGATTTCTCCCACAAAATCTCTATTTGTTTGAAGATTTCTATCACAAATTTCAGATCATTAATCAATATATTTGTAAACCTTAACTATCCCAGATCATTACTCCACCATTTCAACATAAACAAATCATCGAACACCTTGAGAGCAGAAAATCCAGGGACCGTGAGTTGCAGATTACACAAGCAAATCATTCCAACATTTCATAGGCATCTATATATATATATACAAATTACACAAAAGGGAGCGAAGGAGTTGAAGTTGAAGACACACATACCCGTGAGTTGCCTTCATTAACAGTTGAAATGCGATTCACGAACTGGTTGATGGTGCTGGCAGCTAAAGGATAATTTTGGTGGTCGCCGGTGGTCACCCAGGTTGATCATGAATAGCACCAACTAGGCTGGTGATCAACAGTGGCACACAGCTCGGCCAATAGGTCACGAGCTACAGTTTTGTCCTCCTCTCTCTTTACTCCCGCTTCGTCTTTGTTTTCCTCTCTATTCTCGCTTCATCTCTATTTTTGGAAATCAAACGCGTGCTTGCACGAAGATGTGCGATTGGGCGAAGGAGAAGACAACCCCTCGCCAACTCATTTAGGCCATTCGAGCCAAATGAAATTCGGGCTACGTAGCTGCATTGTACAATAATTATCATGTAGTTTATTAATAAAGCAAATTTAACTTACATTTGAATTTATAAAGAAACACCATTGACACCTCATAATAGATTATATATATATATATATCAATTTTTTTTTTGTTTTGAATATAATATTATTTATTTTTATTAATTTTGTATTAATTATTTTTAAAATTCTTGATGATAAAAAACTGAGGATGTGTAACAATTTTTATTAAAAAAAATTAAATGTACACAATTCAATCTTAAAATCGGACATAACCGCCTCAAATGAAATGCTTTCTACCAAATGTGTAAACCCAACCTCATAAGAGAAAGTTGTGATTGAATTTTGTGAACGGAGAAGAAGAACAACTTATGTGTCAAGCATGGAAGTGGTGAATAAGCACCAAAAAAAAAAAAAAAAAATTCCGACCTCAATTTTGACGACTAACCCAAGTGATATGCCATAAGCAACATCTTACCATGTTATTAGAGGTTGGTTTTTGAATTTTAAATTAGTGAGATATAATATTATTATAAGCAAAAATTATTATACAAGTCAAAAAAATCACGTAATTATATATGTTTATTTAACAATATCATTTTATTTTATTTTTTTTTAACATTTTTTAGTTTGTAGGCCATATAATTCTTTAGACTCCTTGAAGCCACGGCACGTTCCGAGACTAGTCAAGTCACACATAAACTAATTTGAATCCCTCATCATAAAAAAAGAAAAACAATTATTATTAATGATGGCTCACACTAACGAGTTATGTTAGGGATTTTAAATAATTTATCAAATTTTTTACTAATTTTATCATTTGAATATGAGATCTACACACATATAAATTTATATAAGTCACGTACCCATCTAAAAGGTTTGATAAATTATTCAAGATCATAACATTTTCAAATATGAAATTCGCACCCATGACAATTACTCTGTCGGGGGGTAGGTCTCATGATCTGAGTCAGCAACATGTCAAATGTCTTATAGTATATCTGACACGTGTACATGAAAGCATGCATACGTGGTGGACATGAAGGCCTTTCACGTCGTCTATATAAACCAACCCCTTCACCAAGGATCCTCTAGAGTGTTTTTTTTCTAAAGTTTCCTAAAGTGGTGTATTGTGTGGTTGAGATTTAATGCTGAAAAATTGATGTGACTTGTCATTAAATCTCAACCACACAATGCACTACTCTAGGAAACTTTAGGAAAAAAAAACTCTAGAGGATCCTTACTCAAGCCCTTCCCTTTCAATTTCATAGAATTCCGTGACTATCTCAGCAACTTTTCTCAATCCCTCTGTTTTATAGTCTCTGATTCTCTCTTCTTCTATGTTCCAGCAATCTTTACTTTCTTGAATTTTGAACTTTCTAGAGAAAATGAAGAAAAATATGGAAAACCCTTTTCGGCTCACCTCTCTGAATCACATCTCACTTGTTTGTAGATCACTCGAGAAATCAATCGATTTCTACACGAATGTTCTTGGGTTCGTCCCAGTGAGAAGACCCAACTCATTTAATTTTGATGGAGCTTGGTAAGAAAAAAACCCACTTGGAATAATGGAGTTCCTACTTGCTTTTTAATTTACTCGGGAAAATATTTTTGTTGTTGATTTGATTGATTTGGGTTTCTGGGTTTTAATGTAGGTTGTTCAGTTATGGAATTGGAATACATCTTTTGCAATCAGAAGACCCAGAACATATGATGAAGAAAAGCAAAATCGATCCCAAGGAATCATATTTCATTCCAGGTACTTTCAAGTTTCAATCTGATCAATTGTAATATGTTTTTATTATTTTCAATATGTTTATATGTAATTTGTCACTTCCTTGAACTAACTTGGGATGATGACAATAATCAGAATCTGAATAGTTACGGAAGGAACTCAACATGAAGACAAGGATGATTCTCTCCAACTTTTTTTGGCTCTATTAGGGCTTCGTTTGGGAAGCCAAGTTTGGGGTTTTTTTTTTTTTTTTGCTATTTTAATCACAAAAAACAAAGTAAGTTTTTTAGTTTAATAAGACAAAATATTACATTCAACCAATAATTATTATATTCTTTCTCTCACAAAAAATCAAGTCCTTCCCAAATAAGAATTTTTAACCTCAAACTAAAATAATTAAAAAAATCAAAAAACCAATTCACTTTTCAATCGAACCTTAGGTTGCATGCCAAAAACACAAAAAAAATTTGATTTTGATTTTTGTTTTTGTTTTTGTTTTTGTTTTTTTAAATTTAACTTGTGAATCAACATAACAAGACGTGTACATTCACTACAAGAATTTACACATTTGCCGACCACTTTTGCCGACCAAAATATTTTTGGTCGCAAAAAAATGACATTTGGCGACCAAATATTAATTAGTCGCGAATGATCAATATTTTTGGCGACCCAATATGAGTTGGTCGCAGAAGGTCACATTTTGGAGACCAAAAATGAGTTAGTCACAGAATTTGGTATGCTTTTTGCGACCAACTACAAATTTGGTCGCGGAAGGTTACATTTTGGCGACCAAAAAATTTAGTCGCCAAATTTGTATTTTTAGCGACTAATATTTTAGTCGCCGTTGACTGAGATTTAGCGACTAAAAAAATTTGTTGTCGAAGGTACTTTTTTTGCGACTAATATGGTGTTTTGGTCGCGAAAAGTTTGGGAGGGAAATTTGAAACATGGAGGGAGGAAATGAAAAATTTTTGCGACAAAAAAAAATTTGGTCACCATTTATAAAACGACGTCGTTTTGTACCCACTCTCCCTAAAAATTTGGTCGCCATTTATAAAATTTGGTCACCATTTCCAAGTGTTGCCATTTATAAACCCTAAACCGCTGCCCCCTTCCAACTCTCTCTCTCTCTGTCTCTAATGGAGAATGGGGACGAGTGGTTGGTCTCCGAATAAGGTACAACACATTCTCTTCTGCTTCTCCATCACCATTATTTTCTCTCTCCTCGCTTCCCTAACTCGCTATCCTTCCTCCGCCGCCGGACCATCTGGTTTGGATCCATCGTCTCCCTCTCCACCGGCGCCGCCAAAGAGGTCGCCGACGAGCTTGGCTTCTTCAAGTCAGCCGGAGCCTCCGCCAGAGACGCTGTTGCTGATCTCCTCAGCATTCTTCTCGCTGTGCTCGTTCTTTCTCTCACCAAATCACTCTCTCTGCGGATCAAACCCGATCAATCGGGTCAAATTCGAGGGGTCGAGATAGTTTGATCGATGGCTTGGGTTCCAATTTGTGCAATCGAGCATTTTGGAGTGATCAGGTTAGTCTGTATACAGTTGTCTGTTTGGTTTATGAGAAGATGATATACAAACAGAATTTTCTTACAAAAGTGAAGATTTGAAACTTGAAATAGGATCTATTGAATTTAAATACATAATAGGAACAACTCATTACTTATATCAGTTTGTTTTTAAATTTGTTTGTACAGCATTACTCCCCAAAAAAAAATGAACCTTGGAATTGCTATTGGATTCAAAAATTTCATTTTCAAGCTAATTTCAAGTAAAAAAAATGAATGGCTATTGGAATGAATTAGCCATTAATTTTCAATAGCAATTTCAGTAGAAGAAATGAAAAAAGGGGCTATTGGATTCAAAATTTTCATTTTTCAGATTACATCAGTTTGTTTAGTAAGTTCGTCTATTGATTTAGAAATTAGCTTGGGGTTTAGATTTTTCTGGTGCTACATAAGTATACTGAGTAAATCTTACTGCATAATTTCCATCTGCTGTTTGGTATAATAAATTATCTTGAGGGGCTAATCTCTTTTGTCCTAGAAAATCTCCTAGTTTCCAATCTAGTGCTGCATTATCTTCAGAATTAAATTTTTTAGCTGGTAATGCTTTTATTCCTTTTGCGCCTAATAATTTAACTATCTGATCATTAGTAAGTCTATAGTGAGTATTGCTTTCTGAGACTGCTAGACCTAAAAATCCTGTGCAAACTAATACTCCCTCAGTCTCAAAATATTAGTCCCTTATTCCATTTTCCATTGTCCCAAAATATTAGTCCCTCTTCAAAATTTAAGTACAAAAATAATATAAATTTCCTATTTTACCCTTTTTGATGATTGCTAAAATTTTATTAAGAAAGAGAAGATAACAAATGGAGAAGTATGGGCAAGATATGTAGAATGGAGGAAAACATAACTATTGTTTGATAACTGAAGAATTCCAAGAAAGATTAATCTTCTTCAAGTGATGCAGAATGGAGGAAAAACAGAACTATGGTTTGTTAACAGGAGAATTCCAAGAAAGATTAATCTTTTTTAACAACGGCATTGATGATAATAAATTTCTCAACTAAAAAATAAGAAGCTTTTTTTTTGTATATAGAAAAATAAAATTCCTTGTTGGAGATTCATCTCTCCTCTGTGAACGACAAAAAATTGTTTTTGGTGCTAAATACCAAAGTCTTTTCTTATCCCAAACTCCAACTCGATAGACATTACACAAACAAATTGAAAACTCAATTTATGCTATGCTTAAACCCAAAAGGAGAAAACAGAGATCAAATTTGATCTTGCAAGGAAAAATGTGGTTTGTCAAGTCTGCCTTCATGCCCTTTAAACATCTTGGGATAAACCATTTTTAACTTATTGAGCGAAAATGTTGAATTTTTTATTCCTTGTCACTATCCCACTGAAAAAAGCAAGCACTTAGTTTTTATCATGGGAACACATCAATCATGCACTTTTTTTCCATGGGTGTGTGAAGCCCACATTCTGCGAGTAACCAACAAAATGAAGATAAGGTTTTATAATGTCTGTTTGTAACTGTTAGAAGTTTATATATTTTATGCAGAACTTTTCTATCAAACATGTTATTGTGGATAGTTCATGACATGATTTATGGGCTTGCTATTTAGACTCGCCATGGATATAAATTTATAATGATGGAGTTGGAGCAATATCTTAATACCTGGTTAAGGTAACGTACTATTTAACCAATTTTATGTTTGGTTCAGAAATTTTCTAAATTGAGTCATTTGGTTAGAGGATTGTCGTCTAAGTGATGTCACAAATATAATTGCACCAAGCAGAACCATAGTTGCATGGATTGTGATTCACAGGCATATATATGTTCTCTGGGCAGTTGATGTTTATTACATGCATGTCTCTGTTAAGTCTTTTCCACCCCAGAAATGGAAGTTTTTGAGTTATTTCTCTTCCTTCTTTTTTAGTTTAGTGACAGTTCATCAAAACAATTGTCAAAAATTGCTAGATCGAGCACATGACGTGCATAATTTTAAGTCCAAGACTAGGTTGTATCTTCTGCAACATTTATACTACTAAACCTCCTCTTTTTAGTGATTTCGTCATTGAAAAGGGTGTTCATATTACGGGAAGTTTCCCTTCCAACATGTGACTACATCTGACTTACATACAGGTAAACATCGACTTAAGGACTTTCATATGACAACATCTGACGTGAAGAACAGGTAAACACTGACTTAAAAGACTTCGACTGTCTTCTGTCTACTCTTTTCTGTGTGTTGAACAGATATTAGTTCTTTTTCCAGTAGCTAGGAAATGCCTCCAAGGCTGGTTTAGGAGTGAATGAGCTAAGCTATCTTATTCAAATTCTGATAGTTTTTGTGACATTTTGGCGGATGTTCATGATTATGCACAACCACTGATCATTCTCATCATCCATGGTTTTACTATTGATTTGCATTCTTTTAATGTTCATGATTTACTCCTTTTGTGAGCGTAATTTTGTTGCTTTTGTGGTCAATTCTCCTACAGTGTCCAAGTCTGGAATAGTGGAAAGTCTCTTGTCATGGGTAGATTTTAAGCAGAGCAAGGATCTTAAGAAAACTGATGGGACAAAGAGACAAAGGAAAATTGGGATTACCAAAGCATAGTACAGGTAAAGCATAGTAGAACATCATCCCCATCTTCTTATGAGAAGGATTTTTGTGAATTAGTAGATATATATACCAGAAAGAAAAGGCCTGATAAAAAGAAGCATAATGTGATGTTTATATACATGTTTATACGCATGTGTGCATCCATCTATACATGTTTATTCAATAAGTGATTATTAACTTTATAAAATTGATGCATTCTCCTTGGGGCAACAGAAACACCATTATTAACTTTCATGTTTTCAACCTCTATGCTAATTTTTTTTTGGTGACTGGTAATGTTGTCACAAAAGGGTAGTGATGAGGTTGCAAACACTCTTATACTGCCAGCTTTCTTCTAGTATTTGAGGTCCTTTTTCTTGTTTGGTATGTAAGTGATTTATGCTTTTTATTTTCCCCAGTTGCCAAGATCACATTTGAGGCAGGTGCACAATGAATTTCATGAAAATGCCTTGCAGGTATGGACTATGAAACTTTTGTAAATTGTCTTGTTTTTCTTTTGACATATGCTTTATCACATGTTCTCTTGAAAAAGTGTGTACATGTTAATGAGGGTAGAGTCCAATTATAAATTAATTCTAGTTCAGATATTTCTGCAGTGTCAAGAATATACCTGTGTAAATTCACAAAGGATTATTGGCTGAGACCTGACAGATTATTAAGAATAAAACTCTATGTCAACTTCCCATCTCTTCTATGTTTTTGACAGCCTATCATTGTCTCACTTGGGCCTATTAGTGTCATGTTTTGTCCTATAATCTATTACCAGTTACTTGGAGAAGGTGAGCCACCAAATTAGGTGTAAGATGTTATTAAGATGTTATCATTACGCCCTGGACAATTAGGCACCAACCATAATTGTGACAACTGAATTATATAAAGGTTCAATCCTTCATATACTTTTCAGGTTGGGACTCGTCTAATTGAATTACTGTTGCAAACTGCCTATATACAGCCTCGGGCTGATCAGTTAGCTGATGGTCCACCTGATGTTCGACCTGCATTTGTACACCCATTAAAAACTGTAGTGAAAGAAAAGTAAATATCCATTTTTCATTGCTTTATTGATAGACAAACTTCCTGCTAGTCTTCAACACTTCATATTGTGGTTTTTGTGTTTTTTATTCAACAGGAACATCGACAAAAGATATGGTGTCATTGAATGTGATCCACTAGTTCGCAAGGGCCTCGAAAGAACTGTAAGTAAATCCATGAGTTTATTTTCTTCTTCTTTAAGATCTGCATTCTAAAGAAGCCTGATTTCTAATAAGCTACTTGTGTATGAGTTTGTGGGTTTCCATGTCATTTGCCAATTATTTCTATCCACTTATTTGGTACTACTCCATCATAACTTCCTGAGTAACCAAACTCGATCCATTTATTAGTACCACCTGTTCCCTAACTACCTGAAGTGACAGTCCAGAGATATTATGTACTTGAAAACTTAGGAAAAGAAGGCTCATATGCTATGTTGGCACTTTAAATTTGGGGTGTTGCGAACACGTTCGCTCTGCTATGATAGGACTTGAACCCACTCTCTTATGCTTGATAGGTTGTTTTGTTCACTTCACCAATCAATCAACAATCCCATAAGCTTTTAATAAGTGTATAAGAAGCTGAGACCAGTAGTTATGATTCGTTAAATATTCATTGCTTTTACGAAATTTAGCAGCAGTTAGCATCAAAGTAAATGGAGAAATATAGCCAGAGAAATGTCATCTTTCATTTCATTGGAGCTAAGAAAAAATTTGTTTCCTGTTTTGTTGCCTATCTCTGGCTTCTCTGATGGATTTTTTTCATTCAGTTGGGAGCAACTGCTGTCAATTTGGTTGCTAGAGAAAAACCTGCTGATGTTTACTCAGGAATAGCTGCTAGGTAAGTAGCTTTTTCACAATGCAAGAAGCTTATATCTTTTCGTTCAGGTTTTATAGATATTAACAGAGTTAAATCACCTCAGTTGACAATTGCATGTTAAAAAATGCCATATTTGCCACGTAGAGTTCTAGATATAATGAGGAAAGATGCTCAGAAAGATCCTGAAGTATTTCTAGATGCACTGTGTGCAAGGCTTTTAATCAATCAGGTTGGTACCACTACCACATCTACTATGACTACTAATCATTATTAGTAAAGTAAATTACATTGACCTCCTTGAGGTTTCTAGCCATTTCCTTGTGTTTTTGAAATATGCCCTCTCTTACTTACATCTAACATAACATTATGTATATACCTCCCCCCTGTTGACATACCATCAATGAGAATGATGGAAAAAGATAATGTCATCACTTTGTTAATTTGTAATGCCAATTTTATCCTTATTTAGTCAATGCAAGCAGACATTGTCAGTTATACCCACACCACTTGTCAAAGGAAAATATGATACTACTACCAAATTCATTTATACCACATCCCATGACAAAAAGAAAAAGAAAAAGAAGTTTAATTTAATTGAGCATCTCTCTTTCTCTCTCTCATTTGAAACCCAACTACAGTGATTGAACCCAAACACCATAATCCACCACCCCGACACTAAGAGAGATAGAGAGCAAGGTTGAAGAAAGCAACAGAAACCTTGCTTTGTGACGAGTTGCTTGTTTCTCTCTCTTATTTTTGTCTTTTATTTTTTTTGGTTTGGTTTTGGTTTTTTGATTACTTCTTTCTCTATATTGCTCTTATCATCACTGAATCTAGTTGATCAATAAACTTCCACCAACCAAACAGTAAAATCACATTTTGTGTTAAGGGCTGTTAACCAACCATTATGATAGGGGAGGTTTGTGTAATTTGGGAAACCTGAGAGACGCTATTTGTATTCGTTTAATACGTTACAGGTTAGTGGGAACAGTACTTATTAGGGTCCACAAGACCCAACAGGAAGTACTCTCTAAACCAAAAGAACAAAGATCTCAGCATTGATTTCTTTGACTTTGTGAGTGGGAAGCACCACCCATTCCTTTCCCTCAACCACATAAGACAATTAGATGCCACATCCCAAACAGCTTGAACTCTTCTCTGGGAGCAATCCTTACTCCGAATGCCCAACATATTAGACACTGTCAATTTATGTAAGCTTTCATATGTCTGGATCTGCATAAAATTAAAGTATTGCCCAACAATACCTATTATCATCACTGAATTTTGGATGCATATACTTTCACAACTTATATAAAGTAGAAAATTGTGTAGCCATTTCCTTGATTATCCAGTGAGCGGGCTGAGATTATGTATTTAGAATCTAGCAGTTAATGTAGTCATTTCCAGAATTGTACATTTTGCTTGCATTCTAAAATTATGATGGCTCTCCTTGATTAGTGTCAACCTCAAAGTCATTGAGATGAACAGGACTGAAATTATCAGCTATTTTATTCATGAATTATGTAGTTTACCGTTTCCTGATTTATTATGTTCCTGACTCCTGGGGATGGGGCTTCATGGGGTATGTAACTGTTCTGTTACTGTTATATGGCACTGTTGAGGACATATAACTAGATCATGTTCTTATGTATGAGAGTTTCAACAGGAGTAACTCAGATATGAGCACATGTTTTGATATGGATCATAAAGATGCTAAAAAATACTGTAGTTCATATTGATATATAATGGCAATTAGGAAGATAGAGAAGCTGAAGGGTTTCAGCATATGCCTCAGGGGATAGGGTTCTTATATTGGTCCTTTGATTTGGAGAGATATGAATAATTGGAAGTTTTTATTGTTTTTCATGCTGCAGGGGTTGCCTTTACAAAGCATTTGATCCATTTGTATTCTTGCACTGGTGGGTCCAATGACTTGCGCCAACATTTAGAGGTGAGTTGGGAGATTGCTCCCTGGCCAATAAGAAATAAAATCTGTAACTTCTAATTGGCTTTCCATTCCTTTGTGGTTACAGGTTGAAGCCCATAATGGTCAAGTTAATGACCTGGCTTTTGCTTATCCAAACAAACAGCTATGTGTAGTGACGTGCAGAGATGATAAGTTGATAAAGGTGCGTGGATTGTTTTTAGGAAATTTTTTGATAGGTTTATTTGTTTATTTGCTTCTTCACTGAAGGAAACATTTGAAACAGGTTTGGGATTTAACGGGCTAAAAGCTATTTAACTTTGAAGGGCACCCAGCGGCTATATATTCTGTATGTCCTCATCAGAAAGAGAATATTCAGGTATCTAAGATAAAGGGAAATAATTTGTTAGTTGGTAACCTATTTAGCATTTAATTGATTTATAGATGCAAGTTATTTAGCCTTAAACATGCCTAGAAGATGTATTTTGACATTTTTGTAAGGAAAAAAAATGAGGGGAAAAAAAACGGTTAAAGAATTTGTTGGGTCTGATTTATTCTGATTGCCAAAATAACAACAAATCATGCATAGGTATTGATTTTTTCTTGTACTAAACATACTTGGAAATTGTATTCTGACATTTTCACCAAACAATAGGTAAAAGAAGTCGGAATTTGTCGTACCCAATAGTTTCAAGAATCATATGAATCGTTTAACATGAATCGAATTGTGAATCATGCGATTCACCATCGATTCTGTCCCAAAATAGATTCACATCGATCTATGCATGAATCATGAATTGAATTGTGAATCAAATCACGAATTGTAAGATATTGATAAGATAGGTACTATTTTCAACCACCATTTTACCTCTTAATTAATGGGAACAGTAGGACGTTATTGCTGTTAGAGATATACTTTTGTTTTGTGGAAGTTCATTTTTAAGCGGAGAACATGTTTTATTTACACAATGCTTTCCACTTGTACATTTGCAGTTTATATTCTCAACTGCTATTGATGGGAAAATCAAGGCCTGCTTTCCAGTTGGCCGAAATTATAGATCCTGCTCAATGCCAGCAGGTTACCATGCCAGACAGCATGGATGCAGTCAACAAGGTGTGTTCCTACTCATTTGTTGTTGCAGAATCTATCTATTCGATTATGCTCGACTGACACATCTACATCCAGGTTGCTCGACTACTCTATACAAATTCCGGTTTTGGTGTTTTGGCACTTGGGTCTAATGGGATTCAGAAGTTATGGAAGTGGACACGCAGTGAACAAAATCCAGGTGGAAAGGTAATAGCCAGTTGGGAGTAATTTCATTTTCATGTTTTCCTGTTTCTTTTCTTTTATTAGTCGATATTTGTGGAGGAGAATTCTGAACTTGGTGAGGGTCTAAAGGCCACTGCCAATGTTGTTCCACAGCAATGGCAACCAAACAGTGGTCTTGTTATGACTAATGATGTCACAGGTGTCAACCTCGAGGAAGCAGTGCCTTGCATAGCACTCTCAAAGAATGACTCTTATGTAATGTCAGCCTGTGGCGGCAACGAACAATCTGGTTTGGGTTTCTTTTTAGGCTTGATTGGTTCAAGGACAAAGTTGAAACAGTATAAATGCTGAATTTGTTTCAACACCATGTCAAATCTGTGCACATGTTTAGCAAATATCCTTCTGTGTTATCCTTTTAATCACATTGCAGTTTGGTACTGTTATGCCATATTAGAAAGAAATTTGTTTCAACACTGTGTTCACTTTAGTTTGTTTTTTTTATGCATATGTCATTGTCGATGGATTGGTTGGTTTGTAGCTTGGTCATCAAGATGAGAACAGTGAGATATATAAAAGCATAATGCTAAACTGTGTCAAGTATTTAAATAAATCTTTTTCTGTTGATCCTCATTATTTTTATTACTATTATTATTGTTGTTATTATTAATTTTACTACCATGGTGCGCTACATTTGTATCTTTGAAATTATCTATTGATAGAAGAATTAGAGATTTTGTTCTTGGCTTCTCAAAATTATCTATTGATTGTAACTATGAATCTTTTAATTTTCTATTGTCAAATTTTATAAATTTGACCTTTAATAGAATTGTTCCCTTAGAAGATGAATTTAAGATCCTACATATTGTTATAAATTAATTTCTCTCTCTCTCTC
>NW_021024684.1:176842-270943 GCF_004153795.1 Camellia sinensis
GGACGGATGGCGGATTAGAGGTTCCGTGGCCGCAATCGATCCGCGCCCACCCCTAGCTAGTTGTCTCAATTCGATGTACATGTTTATAGGATTTAATTGATTTTTGCAAAGATACGGGTTTGCAATCCAGTGTTGCTGCCACTATCATGCTTCTCTGATAAATTTTCCAATTTTGTTTCTTTATTAGGTGCCTTACATCACTACTGCTTTGATGGATGCGAAGCTTGGCACGGAAGGGCGCAAGGATCTTTTTGATTGGCTATCAAGGCAACTTAGTGGATTAAGCAATTTTCCTGATGCTGTAAATTTGAATTATGTATTGTTTCAATTTGTTATGCTAGATGGATGTGACTTGTGAATGAAAACTTAGAATAGTTGTATTGTGTTGAATGTTAATGAATTATGTATTGTGTCGAATGTTAATGATTCAGTTAATTTGAATGATGTTTTAAAATTATAGGTTTACTATGGATTGAATGAATTATTAGGAACTACAGGTGTATTGTTTTCCTACTTTGGCGACAAATTTATTAGTCGCGACAAATAAATAATTTTTTTCGCAAATAATGACAATTGCCGACCAAGAGTTTTGGTCGCAAAAAATACATCTATTGCCGACCAAAACAGCTCTTGGTCGTGGAAACTCACTTTTGCCGACCAAAAGTTTTGGTCGCGAAAAGTAACAAATGGCGACCAAATTTTTTGGTCGTTGAATGTGATAATTGGCGACCAAATTTTTTGGTCGCGAAATGTGTCAATTGGCGACTAAGATATTTGGCCGGGAAAATATCACTTTTTGCGACCAAAGTATTTTAGCGACAAAATGAATTAGTCGCGGTAATTAAATATTTAGCGACCAAAAATTTAGTCGGCAAATTTAATTTTTCCCGACCAACCAAAATTTTGGTCGCGAATTACTTTTGCCGACCCTCAATTGGTGACCAAAGTAGCGACCAAAAAAATTGGTCGCGGTTAACTTTTGCCGACCAAAAATTGACTTTTAGCGACCAATTTTTTTGTTGCCAAAAGTGTTAATTCTTGTAGTGATTATGATGTTCTGATAGGTTTAAAAATAATCATTTTGTTGGACTTTGTGATTGAAGTAGATGTTTGAATTTTTTATTTTCCATAGTTTTTGGTAATTTTTTAATATTTGAATTAATTTTTTTACTTTCAAGATTCAATAGGTACCCCAAAAATAACATATAACAATTTTTTACTTTCTGGGGTTAGTTTCAGATTTTAATTTTTTTTTATAATTAAAATAGGTTGAAATAAGAATTTGATTAAAAATTTGGAAAACAATCATCCCAACTCATTTACCCAAGCTTGAGGTGTTCATTTCAAAAAGCACGAATTTGTATATGATGGACGCACTTGAACCCCAATCATCTTGAACCCGATCAAATACACCACGGGCAACAATGGTCGAGCCCACTTACTTCTGAGCTATTGAGCATGATTGAAGATCTTCAGAGAACTGTGGCAGATTTATCCTTCAGGATCTTGGTTCCATTATTGACCACATCACATGCCAGGAATTTCACGTCAAAAGGCTCTCCAATCTTGGGACGAGCTACAGTTGGAAAGGGCCAACCCCAAGCTATCTCAAGTCTGGGTAATGACATGTCAACAATGAATGGGCCTCGCTTCGATATAGCCACCCAATCCCTTGGCAAAGCTGAAGTAAGGGGCAAGAACAAGGCCGGGGCAAGTATCGATCCTGCAGCACATCTCTGGTGTGCTATTAAGACTTTAAAGGTCCAAGGGCTGAACAAGCAGCCAGTGCTTGCAGTTGTTACAAAGACTATAAATGACACTTTCGTCACTCAAGTTGAAAGCATTTTGAATTAAGGGGCAAGCCAGGAAAAGGGATGCCATACTGGAAACAGCCATTTCAGCTTTAATCCTACACTCGTAAGAGATCATCAAACCCAGTCAACACCTGCTGACCCTTCTGTCAATATTTGTAGGACTGGTAACCGCACCTTCAATCCCCTTTTCGTGACCTTATCTAAAGCTCTCCAAATCCTCAAAGGACAAGGCCATCTCAAACCCCTTGACCCTCGGCCTCTCCCTAATCCCCTTCCAGCCAAGTATAACGTTGCCAAGTACTGTTCCTTCCATCAACAAACCAGCCATGACATTGACTGATGTTTTCACCTTCGCCATAAAGTACAAGATCTGATTGACAATAAGGTCATCACTCCACCAGGTCCTACAAAGTCTATCAACGCTGGATCGATGAACTTGGGAGATAATGTGACTATGTGATCGGGGATAAACCACCTGTTTATGGTGCTCATTTTACTCCAAATGTATGGATGGCACGCACTGTTTTAGCACTTTGAAAATTCTGTTTATTTTATTTTCGGACTTGGGTATTGAGTTAGTCTTGTTGTGTTAGGGTTAGGTGATTTCGAGCATGTTAACTTGGATATCACTTCCTTGTTTGTCTTTGTTTGTCTTTTAACTTTTTCTTTTGAGTCTGTTTCTATCATTGAGCCAGTTGAGCCAGAAGATGATCTGAAAGAAATGACAGTAATTTCCACTTACTTCTCTGTGCCTTTAAATCATTGCATTGACTAAAGTTTTTCAAAACTTTTCTAACACTATGATGAAAACAAAGAGGGAGGAATTCCTCGGGATTTGCAAAATTTGATCGACTGAGAGGAATGCTAAAGCCCTTAATGAATGAGATCATGTATGTCAATGTGGGAACTGAGAAGGATCTTGGCTTAATCCAGATTGGTTCTTCATTGTCTTCAAAGGAGCACGAGTGATGAGTCGCTTTATTAAAAGATTTCAAAAAATGTTTTATGTGGTCCTATGAAGACATGCCTGGAATTGATCTTAAGATTGTACAACATAGGATCACTCTCGGCCTCGAGACATGCCTGGGTCATTTCTTGAACCAATGGAGACTAGCAAGAAAGCCAAAAAAAATTTACTGAAGGACAATCGACTTCCTATCCACGACACTAGGGGCAAATTTAGACCTAATTGGATGGGCTCTTACATCATTAAGACTATTAGTTAGGAATAACAGTCATTTTCGTGGATTCAAATGGATGGCTTAGAGATCCTACGACCAATCAACATGGACAAATTAACTTTTGTATCCTTGAGAGGCTCGCTAGGCTGAAAACTCGGAAGGGCGACCCAGGCAAAAGTTAAAGTAAGAAAAAAAAGAAAAAGAACAAAAATGGAAAAAATGGAAACAAAGAAAAGAAAAAGAAGAAGAAAGAAAAATGAAAAGGGAAAAAATATAGCTCGCAAGGTTGAAAACCTGAAAATGCAGCTCTAGCAAAAGTTAGAGTGCAAAAGGAGAGTATTAATACTCGAGTGCACCTTAACCTGAGAATTACGTACGGCCTGATTCCCATCTTTGGGATTCATAGGCAACTTCATCATGAAGTTCAGCCCCAACCATTTTCAACCTTCTTGTCTCTTCTATGTTGATTGGTTTCTCCTTATTTAAACTCAGTTATCCTATCCATGTGCAAATTGGCTCATCATCGTGCTCATCTTCATTCAAAATCGGGTGTCCTATTCCATTAAAGGATTCAACTGCAAGACAATTCAAGTTCAGATCTGATGTTGCGCTTCTTAAGAGTTAATTCCATGTTGGTTGAGCAGTGGCTATTTGCAAACATAGTTTTTGAGGATTTTTAGTAAAGTTGACTAATTCTCTACGAAATTATTCCATTTTTCAAAATTCGAACCATTTCTTGGACCTAAAAAAGGAAAAATTTTAGTGCTCATAGCCTGACTTACATGATTTCAAAGCAGAAAGTCGAACAGACATGTTAATCTAACTCTCATGTTGGTCAAAATTATTTTAGCAGAAGCCAAAAACACAAAATATAGTCAAAGCGATTAACTAGGGGCACAGTCGAGTCAGGTTTTCTGTCTTTTCCCCATTATCAACGCACTCGCAAGGGAGAGCACAACTGAAGCTAGCCATAGGCACCAAAAACTCTCTCATCCTCCAAGCAATGAGGTATCGAACCAAGTGCGAAGCACTAGAAATAAAGCTGGATATTTGGCCCCCCCTCATAAGGTCCACAACTTCCAACTTATCTATCAACCACACCTGGGAAAGGATAAAAAATAAGAGAGATTAAATAATAAAGAGATGTGCGCTGAGAGAAATGTGAAAAAAGGGCTTTTCAGAAGAACAAAGATTGAGGGCCAAAGTGATGTACGAACCATAAATAAGAAAGGGTGAGAAACAATACTTGGAGAAGCAGTGGGCTCCCTGTGAGCCGAGAGGTCTCCCACCAGTGGAAAGCATCCAAGTGTTGTGTTTGTTGTTTTTATTTGTCTTGATTCTTCTTGTCATTTTGAGTGTAAATAGATGTGTTTAGGTTGTTTTACTTTGTTCTTCCTTTGTTGAGTTGTATTTTGTATTGCGGTCAGTCGTAGGCTCAATATCTGGTTAAGAACTCGTTCTCGATTTGCAAAAATAAATCGTTTTGTGCTCAAAGTGCCGTGCCATTCCCACCATGATGTGCAAAACAACATTCTTTCTTTCATAAACTGCTAGGTTCAATCTCGATCAAGAGAGAGCAACAGAACTAGGACTTATTTGAAGCTACATAGGTTCCGGACTGCAAAGCAAAAGAAAAAGAGGGAAAATTGGAGCATCTGAGTTTGCTTTAACTTCAGCAAAATTCTGAGATTGCAATCTGAATACATCTTCTTAGGCCTTGTCTTTTCTCCGGAGTATAAGTATACCTCGACCTCAAGCTCAAACTCAAGCCTGTTTCAAGTCAAAATAGTGATCAAAAGTGCTCTCACTGAGCACCCTTCCCCACTAGAGGCATCTTGGCTGTGTTTGCAATGAGTTCTTAGGAGACCAACTGAGACGGTGGAAACTAGAGTTCAAATGGCGATGCCTAGAACATAAAGGTTTGGAATTTTTAAGATTAAAGTCTGGTTTAAATGCCCAGGGGTGTATCCTCGACTTTAAATCTATGTGGCAGCCCCATAGGTTGAGGTAGCGTATATGTGTCTCAATTTTGGATACTGAACTGACCAAGTTTGTCACTCCGTTTGAGAATAGGGAAAGTTGTGAATATGATCATGAAGAAAAGCGGCATCCGTGGCTTCTACGTGCAGATGTCACCCCTTGCCAGTATTTGAGGACCTTTGAACTGTGAGTTGGAGGTAAGAGTTCGAAGAACACAAGGGGGAGATCCCTATCAGAGTAGAGCAGTTTATTGCCACTCACCCTTTAAGATGCTTTCTAAGCATTGCTTTGCTGGTTTACTGCATTTTCTAGACATCATCCATTACATTACTTGTCACACATACCCCATCATGCATCTATCGCACGATCATACCATATTGTGCATCTATCGCATGATCTCATACCACATTGTGCATCTATTGCAGAATCTCATCATACATTGTGCATCTATTGCACAAACTTATCATACTCTTTGCATCCATCGCATCATCTCAGGACCTCTTCTCACGATTTCAGCGTGTTTGGAGTTTATCTCAGGGCGTACAGGAATGCAACCCTGAGAGGTTTTTCTCTTCCTCTTCACACGATTTTAACGTGGATAGAGTGTTCCCTTCCTCACATGATTTTAGCATGTTTGGAGTTTATCTCAGGGTGTGTAGGAATGCAACCCTGAGCGGTTTTTTTTTTCTTCCTTTTCTCACAATTTCAGCATGGTTAGAGTATCTTAGGACACACAAGAAACGACCCTGAGTGGTAGGACCTCTTCTCCTAATTTCAATGTGGTTTGTGTGTTCCCTTCCTTACACAATTTTAGCATGTTTGGAATTTGTTCTTCTTTCTCTCACGATTCTAGCGTGGTTGGAGTATGTCACCCTATTCATCTACTACATTATCCATCATGCCATTTTATTGCCTGCATCCTTTCCATGTAAAGCTTAGTTCGACATGTGCTCATACATTTCCCTTGCTGAAACATGGTTTTGTTATGTGTAAGTACCCATGTTGCGCTGAGGCCAGCATTGAGGGTGTCAACACCTTTTATGTGTTAGACTTGGTCAGTTTTGTGCCCATACCTTTTCTAGGTAAGATGTGGTTTGGCTTGCGACCCTTATTCACTGTATCTATTACATCATACTCTATCTTGTTGCATCCATCCTTTTCACGTAAATGCATTTAGGATCATTATCATTCCATTACATTGTGTTTTCCCAATACATCTTTCCTCAGTAGATCATTCCTCACTTATATCATGCCACCCAATTACTTGTACTCTTTCTGCAAAAAACATAGTTTTGCATGTTCTCACCCCTTTCACGTTGAAACATGGTTCCGTTATGTGTAAGCATCCATGCTGCGCTGAGGCTAGTATTGAGGGTATAGGCACTTAGCCTGTGTTTGGCGTCATTTGGCTCGTGCCCACTTCTTTTCTACATAAAACGTAGTTTGATTTTTGCATCCCCATTTTTTTTATAGTATTCGTGTGTTTTATACTGCTTGTGGTTTGATTATTTCGTTACATTGTGTATCATTTGCATCCTGCCCCTGAACAACGCTGGTTTGATTCCTTGCAAAAGATATGTAGGTAACCCTCAGGTTCAACCAACTGCATCTGCATTTTGTTTGTTTGCCCAAGTCTTATGGCCTTGTCAAAATGGGTCGTCTTCGAGCTTTGACATTCACTCACATCATTTCATGACTCTGAGCTCTGTCAAAGAGGGGCAACTGTAAACACCCCATTTTTGACCGCCCTTAAGACTTGGGCGCCTCAGGTTGATCACTCAATGATGACAGTTATGCTATACAAACGTTCAATTTCTTTAGCAAGAAAAGCGTCTAAATCCCAACCTTACACCTCATTTTAGACCAAAACTATTTCATACCATAAAACCTTCTTTTTCAAAATATTTTTCCAAATGTTTCTACGATGTTCCGAGTCTCACATTTCGTTTAAAATATTACACTTTTCAGTAAACCGAGTAAAGACAAAGTGGAAAAAAGTGGAAGGGAGGTGAACACTTTGAAAAATCTTTAAAAACATCTTATTTGTAGGTTTAGAGTTGAAGGAAATAGGAGGGGAGGGAAGAAAATTAGGTTGGGGAAAGATTGGGCATCAAACCGTTAAGATAGAAATAAGCAGCCTTCACTAAAATAGGCATATCTCTTTGTACACTTCGAATTTAGATGTCAGGCTACCTCCATTTGAAAGTGGACTTCTGGGGCTTCAATTTAGACCCAAGGATCACCTGAAACCGAATCTGGATAAGGGAGATATACCCGTTTGAAGTAGAACTTGAAAACAGATTTTTGTGGTCGAGCAGCCACTTTTTGTGGATGACCGTACAAGTACTGGCCGGCCAATCAGTTGCGAAATTTTTTGTCATTTTGAGTGGATTGGCTAGCCAAGTGTCCCCATAGGCCAAACTAGTGGCCGGCTAGCCAGAAATAAGTGTACAACTATCCCCCTAGTGGCCGGCCAGCCAATTGTTCTAGCAGAGCAGATTTTTGCAAATATTTGTTGCCAGCTCTCTCAACAAGTGCATGTAATACACCAGCTGTGTCTATACAGATATTTTTGACAGATGCACATGTTTTTCTAAATATAGGGGACCTTCCCTCTTGGTTTTAGGTTAGAAAAAATTCCAAAAGCTCCAAAACTTGCATAGCTCTCTCTATATATATATATATATATCTTGCAACTTACACACTCTCTCTCTACACTTCCTAATCCAAAAATTTAGCTCTTCTTGCTGAGATTCTTGAGCTCAAATCTCAACCCTTGAGAGTGAGAACTTGTTGGTTTGTGAACAAAGGAGTTACTTCTCTTCAATAGATATAATTTTGGGCATCTCTACACTACTTTTTCCTTATCTTTTCTTACTATTTTTAGACTATTTTCAACTGTTTTATGAGCTAAAGCTTGTGGTTTAAGGAAACTAAAGGTAGAGGGGTTAATCACCCTTCTTTGAACCTTGTCTCCTAAGCCTTTGCACTTGTGTTTCCCATCTCCTCCTCAACTTTTTCCAACTTTTTACCACTGAATTTCAGAGGTTTTTAGAGACTAAAAATGTGATTTTGAAGTCCCAAAAATGGAGGGGTTAGCCACCCTCCTTGTTCTTGTTTACTAGCCCAAATTCTACATTATTTTAGCTAACTTTTTCAAGCTTTTCTCTTAGAATTCCAGCACTTTTTTGAGTTTTTTTAGGATTGTTTTAGGTTGTTTATTTCATTTGTGCTTTGTATAACATGCTTGTAGTGTAGTAGTCTTCATAGGTTTAGTGTTTTAGGCATTAGACATCGATCAATTTGAGGTGATAACATTTATTTCATGCTTTTCATGCTGATGTTCACTCAAAATCATCTTTGCACTCTCCCTCTTTTCTTGGCTTTTTATTTCTTTGAAAATTGTCTCAACCGAGTGTTGTTTAAGCTTGAGAAAGGGACCATACAATGCTAAATGGTTTAATCTTTTCAGAGGTTCATTACCAGGGCATTACCTCTCTCTCATGCCCAAAACAACTTCTTATTTGACACTCTTCTCCATTTAGTGGACTTAACTATCATTTTTGGACTAAAATGAGTAAGGAATGGAAAGGTAATTGAAAGAGGTAATAAAATTGGGCTAAAATGGAACAGGATAATAAAATGGTTTGGGTTCAATCGGATGTTAATTGAACCCATTGAGTCTTGAGTCGTTTCATACTTGTTAGTGATGAAAACGGTTCAATGTTAACCACTTCCCTTGATCAATATCATGATAGGGAGAGGTTTTTGCTGGCATTTTTAGTTTCATGTATTAAGCTTTCGCCCCTTGATTCATAAGTTATCATGCAATGAATTTGCATCAATTGATGGCTTGCGAATCAAGCCTACTCTTCCTTTGACCTGTTTAATGATAAGGAGAGGTAGGGTGGACAATCATCCCTTGAGAATACTCTGTTTGTGCTTTGTTTTATGTCTGTTGCAGGAGGGCAGTACCAAATATTAGTAGCCAGCCGACCACCTTTACTGTACGACCAAACACTTTTACTGGCCGGCCAACCACCTTTTTCAGCCAGGCAGTGTCTCTTTTTCCTACAAAACAGAGCAGAGGCTGAGGTAAAAAAACAATGTAATTTTCTAACTGTGCTACAGAAACATTCTAGCAGCAAAACAGAGAGCATTTTTGGGTAAAAATCTGCATTCGTGCATGAACCATTCCTCGCTTCTCAGGGTTTGTTAAAATAATGTTTTAATAGTAGTATGTTGTATTTAAAGTAATGGACTTGTAATAATTAATTCCTTAGTTAATTAATTCGGTTTTGTAACTAATTAGTTTGTTTAATTAATTTGTGTTTATTAGTTAGAGTAGCTAGTTAATTTTTGTGTTGTAATTAATTAATTTGTTAGAATAGCTAGTTAGTTTTTGTGTTGTAATTACTTAATTAGTTAGAATAGTTAATTAATGCGTTGTAATAATTAGCTTAATTAGCTAGGACATTTATTCGGACTCTCCTACGAGAGGGAAAAATGTAATAATGTGCACGCCTTCCAACCTCACGTCTTTCTCCTTTTTATTTATCCGCTTATGATGGATAGTGTAAAGCATCATGTTTTAATTAGCATTTTCCATGTACAAAGTATCCATTTGTCTTGCATGCATAGGGTTCAGTTCATCATTTCAATGGCATCGTCATTTATTACTTCCTTGAATACGTGCATTACTACATGCTATCAAAGTGATTCACATGACATATTAGACAATTGAACCTCTTAGTTGCACTTTTGTATGTGTTGCATTAGTCACTTGCATTGTTAGAATCATGAATTTAACTAATTGTTTTATTTCTTTTGGCTTGCCTTTGAATACTATGTGAGCACTCA
The DNA here is from genome assembly GCF_004153795.1 of Camellia sinensis. NCBI lineage: Eukaryota > Viridiplantae > Streptophyta > Magnoliopsida > Ericales > Theaceae > Camellia > Camellia sinensis. Next base: position 186,678 of record NW_021024684.1, read on the forward strand.
TTGCTTTAGCATACCACATGTGTGTGATTGTTTCCATATCAAGCATGTTTTCCATGAGGTTAAGTGCCTAAGTGATATACCTATTTGGATGCCTGTGGATGAAGGCTAATTGCTTAAGTTGAGATAACTTGATGAATGTACATATGAGATCACTTTTTCAAGTGGTACATATTCAAAACTATTTTCAAGACATACATGAAATCAAAATGTTCCAACTTTTTCAAATTAGTCTATACTTGTGTGTATCATATAGTAAAATTAGCCTACTAATCGGAACAAGAGCATATATTGTAAATAAGAATCACATCATGATTAAAAAAAGGCCGATCTTTGACTAGGCGAGTGGGGTACTCAATTCATGACCTTCCCCTCTCGTACCTAAGTTCCCGAGCCGAGACAATTTGGTAATGACGGACACATAACCTTTGACACAAGTCACAAGTTTCCTAAATTTTTCAAAAATATTTAGGTGGCGACTCTAAAATCTGGCAAAGCAGTCCATTTTTTGGCATTTTTATTCAAAATCGATTTTCCAAAAGAATTGCCGGATTTAGACTCATTTTATCTATTTCACATTGCACTTATAAAATCAAATTCATAACCACGGGAATCCGAACTGTAGGGCTATCGTATCCAAAAGGAGCGAGAAAAACAAGTTACAGATTGAAGCCCTCAACCAATGTAATAGCAGAGAAAGCACAATAAGCACGCTCCCCAACAGTCTTGGCAAGGAAGCAATGAAGCGAGTGGTGTATGACGAGTCACAGCCTTTTGATTTTGGTTTGTTAAAGGCTTCAACGAACACTGGGTGATTGTACAGTGGTCGAAGGCGACATGCTGGGTGGTTTCTAAGAAGAGAAGAAGGGCTTCATTATTCTCCTTGCCTATCACTTTTAAAAATGACTTGAATTCATCATACATAGATGTTAATTTTTAACCCATTAGCAGTTCTTTTTCTTTTCTTTTTTTTTCTCTGAGTTCATCACGAGCTGTTCTTCTTTGGACCAACGATGTGGACGAAATTGGTGGAGGATCCCTTTGTTGCTTCATGTATCAAGGTTAACGGTGGTTGTGGGTTCTAATTTGAAAAGGTTTAAACCATTTTTCAGTCTATGTTTAAACTGACGTGGCGTTTGATGAATGGATGACTGTAAATTATATGTTGCATGGGTAAGCCGTGTAGAACATTTACTCATTTCACAATCACTAAGGACTTCTTTGGTAACATTTATGTTTATAACATTTTATTTATATTTGCAAAAAAAATTGAAAATTATAAACAAAAACTCGTTTAGTATTCGTTTTTATTTTGAAAAACTTGTAAACAATTAACAAAATTTACTAAAGTTTTTCAACCACAAAAAAGTTGGTTTCAATTGTTTGGAAAAAAAAAAGTTCATTCCTTCCTCTTCCTACCCTCTCTGGCCACCCCCACCTCTTGCCACCATTGGTGACCTCCTGAGGCTAGCAACCACCTTGGACTGGCAGCAGCTACCTCCCACCAGTCACAGCGGCAACCACATCACCTCTTACCGAAATCACATTTAGCCACCACACCTCCAGAGGCTGGTCACCATCTCAACCGTCGGTAACCACCATCGACCATCATCTCCCGTGGTTAGAAACCATCTCCGATCACTGATCGTCAATAACCACCTTTAGTCACTACATCTCGCAAGCCACCTTTCACTTGTTTTCAAAACTAGTTCTTAAAATACATGTACAAAACATGTTTTTTGTTTTCATCTTTACACATTTAAAAAAAATACTTAATATTTTTTTGTAAACAAAAGAAGTAAGTTTAAACATTTCCAAATAGCACCTAAACAATATAGAGAAGGAATATATTCAAAGTAGGAGACATAACACAGTATGTTGTAAATAAAATTAGCACTCTGGAATGAGTTCATATGCTACTAGTCTTATAATGGGAAAAGGACACTCCATCATATTTTCTTACTATAATTTATTTACCTGCACGCTTTGGGGTCTCAAACATAAAAGTTTAGTTATTTTTAATTCGGATAGTAAAATTTTACTCTAGAAATATATCATTTCATAAGTTTGATAAAATTATCTTTTAATATTTTGAATGGTGATTGTAACATGATATAGTAATAGCAGTTGTTAATGATAATAGTAGTGGTATATTATTATTTAAATATTAATTTTAGATAATAAAATTTTACTCTGATAACAATAACTTGAAATAGTAAAATTTTACTTTCCAAAATAGCAAATCTAGCAAAATGTCATTATTTTTTTCTTTTAAATTTCATATTCAATATTGGTCTTACTTGATAAATTTTGATAAGAGAATTTCAAATATATAAATTTCATTAAAAAATATAAAAACACATCAAAAAGTTATGAAATTTTAAATTTTGACAAATGAATCAAGAGTAGTTTGGTAAATGAAGTAAGCATGATAAGTGTAAAGTCAGGTAGTTCTGTTTGCACCCAAAAATTAAGTTAGGCATCCCAATCTAGTGAAACTTTTTTATTACTATTACGTCCTCATTTAAAATGACAATTAAGTTAGGCATCCCAATCTAGTGAAACTTTTTTATTACTATTACGCCCTCATTCAAAATGACAAAAAGTACTTCATATTGAAAAAAATACAAAGCGAAGTGTTTTGGACATCTCATTCATAATCAAACTCAATCTTCTCTTCTCTCTTCTATTCTTTTATTATTCTCTTCACTTTGCATCTTCATACTCAACCATATTTTGCTTGAATTCATCATTCTTGCATTCTATTTCATATTAATATTAACAATGGACAATGAATAAAACGTTTCTAAACAAGTTTTTTATAGAGAAGTTTTCTATTCATGTTCATCATTTTCGGCTGTTAGATTTATGAAATTTGTTCATGAATTCAATACCAAATAAATTATATTTATTCGCAAACTTGTTTCGAAACACAATTCATATATTCTGCAATGTGTTTCCGAAATAATGGTCATTATTCATTATTTAATATCCTAACAATTGTTTATGTTTGGCTCTGTGTTTCCGAACTTTTAATTTTTTAACTTCTTCATATTCCAAATCCAAACAAAAAAAACTATTTGATATTACATATGTTCTGATTTTTTGTTATTCAGACTTGAGTATCTGCATATGTTTAATTTGTTTGGTACCAAGTCTTCAGGCAATTTCATAATTTCATAATTAAGTATCTTGACATATTTAATTTGTTCGACTGAGTATCTAGATGGAATTGATGGAACTAGTTTTTTGTTTTTCGGAATCGAGTATCCGGATAAAAAAAACAAGAACCAATTTTCTGTTGTTCAGAATAGAGTATCTGGACATATTTCATTTATTCGTCATTGAGTTTCGAAGAAATTGTAGAACTCACTTTTTTCAAAGAATCAAAATGGAAAAAACCCAATTTGATAGAATGCCAAAATACACTAAAACCATAGGGTTGGAGATGGCGGGTTGGCGAAGAGGATGTTGGAGATGATGGGTTGACTTTGCTATAAAGGATGACTTTGTGCATTTGTTGTAACAATTAGACTAATGGAGTGTAAAAAGTAGGTTTCCTAGTATATCTCTAGGTTTTTAGGGTTTTTTTAGGGACATAATAAGTATTATCTAGAGTGCATTAAAAAAATTTAAATTTTCAATTAAGATGTTCAAAATAATAGTGTGTCCAACCTAATTTTTGAGGGTACATTTAGAGTTATCCCTAAAGTCATTCATGGAATAAACTCTTTTACAATGTCATTCCAATGAAAATAAAGGAGGCTCTCTCCAAATCTCCCTAATTAAATCGGTGGATGTATCTTGAATTTCCTACCTAGACTACAGATTAAATTATCCTCATTGAGATAAATTATCTCGTTATACATAAGTAATCCTATCCACAAATTAAACATGGTTTTTGAAGCAAGAACAAAGAACCACATTATACCAAACACAATTGACAAATTATCCCTAACAAATCTTACTAAATCATAACATCTACCTAAATATGTAGCAACTAATAAAATAAATTCTAAAATATTATTTAGAAAAAGTTCTATCCTAAGAAAGCTATTATTTATTCAGTTGCTAATTGGGTTATGTGCCATAATCATGAGATGACCATCTAGCACTTTGCACTGATAATTGTACGAGCACAAAATAATCCTTCTTGTATAATCCTGTTAATCAAGTTTGCACTCCTTCAAACATCGTCGTCATATCACCTGAGAACACAAACGTGAACTAGCCGATGGGTGTGTGCCGGAAACCCCTCTGATGCCTAAGCCAGCAAATAAACAATAGACAAAAAGCTCTGCGTATTCAAGAGTTCGAATTGCAATATCTGGGAATAGGTTCTATCATGAGTTTTTATAGATCGCGCGTGGCACAATCCTAGTAGAACTCTACCTCTCCTTAGTAAAGTCCTCCCAGGAGTCACATTATTAAAGAATAATGTTTATCCTTAGAACACCCTCCTCACTGCATGCCAAGTGATATGGCAACAACACTATGTTCGGTTCTAAATATCCGATAGAACTACATTACGTCGTCCTTTCATTGACCAAACCACGCAATCCTTGACCATCAAATGGATTGTGCCGAGCTAAAGTTAGCTCAGCCTTTTTCATACAGCCATCTTCTATTAACTGGGCCTAACTCACTGACTAGCATATCATCCAATCAACCCAGGACCAAGTTACTTGAGCTCTTTTCTCAATCCACTGCGTGGCCCAACTTCGACAGGCACTGATACCTAGTTCGGCCTAATTTCTTAATAGAAATTACCCTCTCAATTGCCCCTTAATTCCATCTGTAGAGTATGATTGGGATTACATTCTTCCAACCGAGATAGAAATGCTTAAGTCAGCCGAACCAATAATGTTGTTCGGTCTCTTCAATCTGCTTGGTGCCCAACGGTCTTATCAGTTGCCCAGTACATTCATCCGTCACTCTGACACCACTTCAATCATGGGACACATGGCATGCCCTCACTGGCCCCGTACTTTTGTTACAGCCGTTATACACCACCAAAAATTCGAAAAGACCGCGCCCTTTCACTTTTCATATATATTCATATACTTGAATAGTCCCAACCAATGTTCATCTGCTTCCTCTCCGATGACTCCAGAGCCCAAACCCCTCGGATTCCTCTATTGTTGTATCCAAACCACGTTGAATCTCACACCCATGGTCTCACAATCATTCAAAGAAGCGTTCCTTCTACTCGAAATCCAAATCAGCCTTCAAATTTGTAAGTTTCTCAAACTTTCCAACTTTTTCCATGAATATTCATGGTATTCTTTAAGTTTTTGACATTTTACTACTATAAATCCACCAAATAGGCTCGAAAACAATGTTCTACTACATTAAACCACCATAAAATGAACTTACGATTAGAGCCTCTGTAATAACCCTTAAAATTCAAAATTTGAAGATGTCCCTTCGAGACTAGAATTAGAAATAGTGATTTGGATCCAAAATTGTGTCACAACCGAACTAGAAACATGTTTGTGCCCGTTTAAACGATTACAACCGAGCTAATAGCCCTACATCTGAACTTGACCAGGCTAAAACCTTGCCCCTAATCTGAATCAGGCTAAGCCCTCACCCATCTCCTTAGCCAAGCTAGAACCTTGCTACGGCGTTGGGCTGAACTGTGACCACTAGCTCACGACCGAGCTATGCACCGCATGCACACACTATTGCCTTAGCCGGGTTAACAATGGAGCATAACATCTTTTATTTGTCACTTTGCAGACTTGACTAGGTTGTCCAAGCACATCCACACTTCACTACCTGGCATTACTGGTCAACCAAGCAACCAAGTTAGAGCCGAGCTACTTGGCCGAACAAACAATTTGCACCATGGAAAAATACCGCTTCATGCTGAGTTTTCCAGGTGCTATAGTTGAATTTAGAAGGGAGTACCCCATTCCAGATGATATACACCTCACCCTAGTCGAACAAGACACTATACCGTAGAGCAAATCTGGTTTTTTCCCCTTCACAGTGCTATTGATAGTTGAAAGCAGACTTCAATTCTAGTCCAATCATTCATTTGTGAATTCCTCAGGCAAACCAGGCTTTACCCAACCCAAGTGTCCACTAACACCTACCGAATTATAAACAGCATAGCCGAACTAACTCGTCGTCTAGCTCGGCCAGGCGCACGATTCGGAGGTTTTCTTGAATCCTCCTCTGCATTACATACTGAGCTATATGACGGATTATGCTAATGTCGTTCAACAAAAATTCTTGAGGGTGGAGGAGGAGAGCCTGATTGTGCCCACAGTTAATCTCGGTCGTTAAGGCTCACTTCTGGCTTGGTCGGAGGTGCCAAGCCAGACCGAGCCAAGCCTGATCATCGAAGAAGGCATCACCAATCTAACTTTAGAAGATGGTGCTGGAGCCGGCCTGGCGAGCGATGAAGTTGATGTTGGTGCTAATGTTGAGCTACATGACTTATTTACATGACTGTGTTGAAACTTGTTATTATGCTTTTTGTTATTGTACCTTTTCTTTTTCTTCTTACTTTTGCAATGTAACTGAGCTATTAGCCCCACCGCTTGTAATAACTATGAACATCAATGGAAAGTTGAACTTTTTGCTAATCAATTGTATTTCTTTCTTGATTTGAACTTTCTGAGCTCTGCCATTGATGAAAAGTTAATCATTCGACTCCTAGGCCATCATGCATCGAGATGCGTGATTGGTGGCCCGAGGGTCAAGGACTACACTCACTTGAGCTTGTGCAATGATGGGAGAGTGGTCGTGCACACATTTGTTGAAAATACCTTGCTATGCCTCTCTCTTGCTTTGTGTTGCAGGAAACCAGGAACAAAAGGCAGAAACTGGTCAGCCGACCAGTTTTTCTGGCAGGCCGACCACCTCTTTTGGTCTCCACCACAAAAGGTGGTCGATAGGTGGTCTCCAAGGCCAAGGGCTGGTCGGATAGTATGCACTGCTCAACCTCAATTCAGTTCCCATAGCCTTTTGTAGACTTTGCCAAAATCTCAAAGTGTATTTCGGATCTCTATCAGATACAATAGATACAGGGACTCCAAGCAATTTCACAATTTCATTCAGATACATAGTAGCCATTTTATCCACGTTATATGTCGTTTTGACAGGGAAGAAATGAGTAGATTTTGTCAATCAGTCTACAATTACCCAAATAGAATCCATACCTCTACTCGAGCGAAGCAATCCAACCACGAAATCCATTGTGATATGTTCCCATTTCCATTCTGGTACTGGTAATGGCTGAAGTAATCCTTCGGGTCGTTGATGTTCTGCTTTAACTTGCTGACATTGCAAACATTTGGACACAAATTCCGCAATTTCCCTTTTCATCCTTGGCCACCAAAAGTTCTTTTTCAGGTCTTGATATATTTTTGTATTTCCTAGATAGATAGAGAATTTGGAACTGTGGGCTTCTTGAAGGATTCGTTTCTTCAAATCATCATCGTTTGGTACACATAATCGTCCCTAAAACTTGAGTATGCCATTCTCAAAACCAAACCCCGGTCTAGATTTGGAATCCTATTCATCCATTATTTTCTTTAAGAACTCATCTTGCAACTGTCCTTCTTTGATCTCTTCAAATATTACCGGTTCATTCAATATTGTTTTCTGCCTAGTGAGTAAACAAGCTAAGTTTCCCATTGATTTCTGACTAAGAGCATCAGCTACCGTGTTGGCTTTTCTAGGATGGTACATAATTTGTAGATCATAAGCTTTAATTAACTCTAGCCATCTACGCTATCTCATATTCAGCTCTTTCTGGGTAAAGAAGTATTTAAGACTTTTGTGATCCGTATACACCTCACATGTTGCTCTATACAGAGAGTTGCGCCGAAGTTTTAATGCAAAAATTACCGTAGCCAGTTCCAAATCATGAGTCGGATAACTTTTCTTGTGCGGTCTTAATTGACGGGAAGCATAGGCAATCACCTTTCCGTTTTGCATCAATACGCACCCCAAGCCTTTATAAGAGGCATCACTATAAATGGTAAAGCCATCTATGTCGGAGGGTAAAGTAAGAATCGGTGTTGTCACAAGTCTTGTCTTCAATTCTTGAAAAGATGTATCTCTCTGGTCAGTCCATTCGAATGGTACCCCCTTTTGTGTCAATTGAGTAAGTGGCAAGGCAATCTTTGAGAAATCTTTCACAAATCTGGGGTAGTAGCCAGCTAAACCCAAGAAACTACGGACCTCTGTGACAGTTGTCGGTATAGGCCAGTTCACCACTGCCTCTATCTTTTGTGGATCAACAGAAATGCCATCTTTCATTGTCATATGTCCCAGAAACATCACACTATCCAGCCAAAATTCACACTTCGACAATTTAGCATACAATTTCTTCTCCCACAATGTTTGAAGAGCAAGCCTTAAGTGACGTTCATGTTCCTCTTTGCTTTTGGAATAAATTAGAATGTCATCGATAAAAACCACAATGAATTCATTAAGGAACGGCTTAAAAACCCTGTTCATTAAATCCATAAAAGCAGCTGGTGCATTTGTAACTCCAAAAGGCATAACAAGGAACTCATAATGGCCGTATTTGGTTCGGAAAGTAGTTTTCTCCACATCCTCAGCTTTCACTTTTAACTGATGATATCCGGATCGCAGATCAATTTTAGAAAACACATGTGCTCCATGTAGTTGATCGAAAAGATCATCAATTCGTGGTAACGGGTACTTGTTTTTTATTGTCACCTTCTTTAACTCCCAATAGTCAATGCATAACCTTAGGGTTCCGTCATTCTTTTTAACAAACAACACTGGAGCGCCCCACGGGGATGTACTAGGCCTAATAAATTTCTTGTTCAGCAATTCTTGTAACTGATTTAATTCATTCAGCTCAGTAGTTGACATCCGGTATAGGGTCTTGGAAACTGGTTGGATACCTAGTATTATCTCAATAGTAAACTCGATCTCTCTATCAATTAACTGCCCCAATAAATCATCTGGAAACACATCTGGGAATTCTTTCACTACAAGAATACTACTTACGTCTAGTTTAGCAGTAGTTGGCATTGTTAGCATCGAACATAGAAATCCCTTACAACCCTTGTTCATCAATCTAGTCACTTTCATAGAGGAAATCAAATATGGGGAAGATACGACACAATCCCTGTCAAATGTAAATTCAGGCACTTCAGGCAAACGAAACACAACTTGTTTAGTCACACAGTCAATAGTAGCACAGTACATTGATAACCAGTCCATTCCCAGAATTACATCAAAATGCATGATATTTAAGGGTAATATATCAACATATAAAGTCATATTCCCAACATTAACATCATATGCAGGATACACATACACGCAAGTCATAGACTCCCAGTTGGAGAAGATACAGCTAACAAATAAGGTATTGGTTCAAATTTTTCAGTTAATTTTGAAGCAAATGCATAGGACACGAAGGAGTGTGTAGACCCCGAATCAATCAAAACATATGCATCTTGAGAACAGATAGGAAGAATACCTAACACAATCGTTTCCGTCGTCTGCACATCCCCTGGTACCAATGCAAAAACTCGCCCTTGCTTTAGAGTTTCCTTCCCCGTATCTACATTCAAATTCACTCTTGATGTTGACACTGATGCAGTTGAGCTAGCCCTAGGTTGGCTTGTGCTTCGGGACACTAAAGGGCAATCCTTGATCATATGGCCTGTTTTTTCACACCGAAAACATGCGCAGGAAATTCTGCGACAAACTCCCTTATGTCTTTTCCCACATTCTGGGCAGATGGGTGTATCGTTCCATTGGCTTGAGCTAGTAAATGATCTCGTATTATGTCTCTTATTCGGTAGAAGGTTGAAGTTGTTCCGACCCTTCTTGAAATTGGATCCCGATCTCTTACCTTTCTATTCAATCACCGGTGCCTTTACTTGTCTTAGTGCAACAACATTCGCCTCGGCCATAATGGCTCTATCCAAAACATCAACATATTTTTCTAACTTGAGGACATTAATTCGATCAAGAACCTCAACATCCAAACTGCCTTCAAACTTTCTGACTTTCTTGTAATCAGTATCTACCATATGTGGCAAATACCGCACAAGCTCAGTGAATTTGGCTTCATACTCCGCCACCAACATAGTGCCCTACTTCAACTGTTCAAATTATGTTACTTTCTGATCTCTTACACACTGTGGAAAATATTTTTCATAAAAAACTTTTTTAAACTGTGCCCAAGTCATTGCAGCCTGCTGATCACGGATAAGCATCCACTACCTTCTCACTTCCTCCTGCAAGGTAAAAGTTGCTAACAACACCTTATGCTCTTCAGTACGTGGAAATACTTCGAATAACTTTTCAATCTCTAGTATCCAAGCTTCAGCTTTCAGCGGTTCAAGTCCTCCAGGGAAAGTAGGCGGTTTCAGCTTGTTAAACTTCTATGTCAAGGTAATAATGTCACCGTTGTTAGGTGGCTCCACTAGAATTGGTAGCGGAAGAGGAGGTGGAAACGACTGTCTCTGTTGTTGTCTTAATGCTTCTATCAATAATTCAACTATTCGCTCTAACCGGTCCATTCTTGCATCAGAAGACTCAGATGTCTTTGTAGGTCTTGTCTCTTCCATTGGTCTATATGTAAACAGGGTAATAATAAACATAGGACATATAAAGTTCACACTTGCATTGCTACCACACAGGCACATAAAAGAACTCACACACACTCACTCATGCAATTAAAATGCCCAAATTTCTTTCCTAGGACTTTCTATAGCTCATTTGGATGCGTGTGTGCGGTCGAACTCATGCTCCGATACCACTCTGTCACGACCCAAATCCGCCTCTATAGGTTTAGTGTCGTAACCGACCAGTAATCTGCGATTACCAAAGGCTTAACTGAACAAAGCAAAAGAACAGGGCTAGCAGAAGCTAATGCATAAGAAAGTAAGACGTCCAACGAGCTATGACCTTACATGAGACAAAATGCATGGCTATATATATATACATGTACATCAAGGTATCACAAGTTTATTATAATACAGCACAACCAAAAAAGAAAAGTCATTCCCATCAACAACAATTATAACACCAGTGACAACCGACCATAACACATGAGTGAGTTCCAAAAGGGTAATCACTGGGTCAGCTAGTGCTCCAATAGATGGGAACCTCGACGCAAGGCACAAAAGGTAGCTTGACCAAAACGGAGGCAAAATCACCGTCACTACGTCCCCTCCTGAACTGGATTACCTACATATATATATATATATATATAACGTGAGCTAAAGCCTAGTGAATAACAATTGCATAAAGGGGTTTTGAATGATGATCATGATGTAAACAATTAACAAACGGAATAGATTCTTATCTTATACAGAAAGCACAAAAGTACACGTGGTATATCCCATAGCAAGTTAATACATGCGGTCTAGAAGACCGAACGGGCGGTCATAAAGACCGGTATGAAAATATGATGGCCATTAACATAATAAACAGGTGTTCTAGAAATAGGAACTGACAGAGATCTCTGTAATCATGTAAACGGGTGTTAAGGATGCCACGATATACAGTGTAAGAAAAATTATCATCATTCATAAGAAAAGGCATATTAGAACAGAGCATAACATAAAGTGAGAAAGAGATACTTTAAGTTAAACATATCTTTACAACAGTGTTACTCACAGTTGGCTCTACGATGCACGTGGCCGGGACGTGGCATTTGACCTATACAAATAAATATAAGCATAGCACACTTAATTCGTTATACAACCAACTAATCATTTTCATTATTTAGGAATTGATTCGCCTAAATATCCTTTGCTCTCTTTTAATGCCCGTGGAACCTGTGTAATGCAAATGTATGTCAAATATATATGAAAATCACTTTAATGGAGGCCTGGGAGCGGGGTAAATGAAGCAAAAAGCTAAAACAGAGGCTGCCAAATGGCCGCACGTGCGGAGCTTCTTGGCCGCACATGCGCCAGCAAGTGCATATATTGTAAAATGCTCCTAACACCTCCCTTGTTTTCCGCACGTGTTGGCCTACCCGCCGTACGTGCGCCACAACTTCCAGCACGTGTGGTCCTCCCAGCCGCACGTGCGATTCTCCCAGCCGCACGTGCGGTTCTGGGTCTTCCAGAACCAAAAATTCTGTTATGTTTTGGACTTCAAATTCCCAAACAATCAAACTCAAATTTGTACAAAATAAGGCTCACAACTGACTCAAACATAGTAAATGGACAAGCTCTACTTTCAAATCAAGATCAAACTTTAAAACAAAAATCATAAGCCAAACACAAGAGCAAAACTTGAAGTTGGGAAGGTTACCAAGAAAACTCAATGAAAAATTCCTTCCCCAAGCCCAAAACCCAAGCTAAACAAGAAATAGAACATGCAAATGTCATGAATTTCTACTATTTTCTTTCATAGCTTCCAATTGTTCCTATGAAGATTTACCCTTAACCTTTTGCTTAGAATCCTCACTTAAGCATAAAGCTAACTCATTTCTAAAAGATTATGAGTGTGATTCCTCAATTCTAGAAGATTATGTGAGATTTCTTACCTTATGTGTTGATTTGGTGAAGTTGGTTTCAATCTCTCTCCTTCTCCCATTCTTTCTCCTCTTCTCCCCCTTAGTCTCTAGGATACTCTCTCTCTTTCTCTCTCTCAGGTTATATCTCTCTCTCTTTTTCTTATTTGAGTTTAGCATAGATATACATGCATTATTACTTCCTTGAATACGTGCATTACTGCATGCTATCAAAGTGATTCACATGACATATTAGACAATTGAACCTCTTAGTTGCACTTTTGTATGTGTTGCATTAGTCACTTGCATTGTTAGGGTCATGCATTTAACTAATTGTTTTATTTCTTTTGGCTTGCCTTTGAGTACTAGGTGAGCACTTATTGCTTTAGCATACCGCATGCGTGTGATTGTTGCCATATCAAGCATGTTTTCCATGAGGTTAAGTGTTTAAATGATATACCTATTTGGATGCCTGTGGATGAAGGCTAATTGCTTAAGTTGAGATAACTTGATGAATGTACATATGAGATCACTTTTTCGAGTGGTACATATTCAAAACTCTTTTCAAGACATACATGAAATCAAAATGTTCCAACTTTTGCAAATCAGTCTACACTTATGTGCATCAGATAGCAAAATTAGCCTACTAATCGGAACAAGAGCATATAATGTAAATAAGAATCACATCATGATTAGTAAAGGTCGATCTTTGACTAGGTGAGTGGGGTGCTCAATTCATGACCTTCCCCTCTCGTACCTAAGTTCCCCAGCCGAGACAATTTGGTGATGACGGACACATGGCCTTTGGCACGAGTCACGGGTTTTCTAAATTTTCCAAAAATATTTAGGTGACGACTCTGAAATCTGGCAAAACAGTCCATTTTTGACATTTTGATTCAAAATCGATTTTTCAAAAGAATTGCCGAATTTAGACTCATTTTATATATTTCACATTGTACTTGTGAAATCAGATTCATAATCACGGGAATCCGAACTATAGAACTATCGTATCCAAAAGGAGCACGAAAAACAAGTTACAGATTGAAGCCCTCAACCAATGTAATAGCAGAGAAAGCACAATAAGCACGCTCCCCAACAGTCTTGGCAAGGAAGCAATGAAGTGAGTGGTGTATGACGAGTCACAGCCTTTTGATTTTGGTCTGTTAAAGGCTTCAATGAACACTGGGTGATTGTACAGTGGTCGAAGGTGACATGCTGGATGGTTTCTAAGAAGAGAAGAAGGGCTTCATTATTCTCCTTCCATATCACTTTTAAAAATGACTTGAATTCATCATACATAGATGTTAATTTTTAACCCATTAGCAGTTCTTTTTTTTTTTTCTTTTTTTTTCTCTAAGTTCATCACGAACTATTCTTCTTTGGACCGACAATGTGGACGAAATTGGTGGAGGACCCCTTTGTTGCTTCATGCATCAAGGTTAACGGTGGCTTTGGGTTCCAATTTGAATAGGTTTAAACCATTTTTCAGTCTATGTTTAAACTGACGTGGCGTTTGATGAATGGATGACTGTAAATTATATGTTGTATGGGTAAGCCGTGTAGAACATTTACACATTTCACAATCACTAAGGACTTCTTTAGTAACATTTATGTTTATAACATTTTATTTATATTTACAAAAAAAAAAATTGAAAATTATAAACAAAAACTCGTTTAGTATTCATTTTTATTTTGAAAAACTTGTAAACAATTAACAAAATTTACTAAAGTTTTTCAACCACAAAAAAGTTGGTTTCAATTGTTTGAGAGGAAAAAAAAAAAAAAAAGTTCATTCCTTCCTCTTCCTACCCTCTCTGGCCACCCCCACCTCTTGCCACCATTGGTGACCTCTTGCGGCTAGCAACCACCTTGGACTGGCGGCAACTACCTCCCACTAGTCACAGCGGCAACCACATCACCTCTTACCGAAATCACATTTAGCCACCACACCTCCAGAGGCCGGTCACCATCTCAACCGTCGGTAACCACCATCAACCATCATCTCCCACGGTTAGAAACCATCTCCGATCACTGATCGTCAACAACCACCTTTAGTCACTACATCTCGCTAGCCACCTTTCGCTTGTTTTCAATACTAGTTCTTAAAATACATGAACAAAACATGTTTTTTGTTTTCATCTTTACACATTTAAAAAAAAATACTTAATATTTTTTTTGTAAACAAAAGAAGTAAGTTTAAACATTGCCAAATAGCACCTAAACAATATACAGAAGGAATATATTCAAAGTAGGAGACATAACACAGTATGTGGTAAATAAAATTAGCACTCTGGAATGAGTTCATATGCTACTAGTCTTATAATGGGAAAAGGACACTCCATCATATTTTCTTACTATAATTTATTTACATGCATGCTTTGGGGTCTCAAACATAAAAGTTTAGTTATTTTTAATTCGGATAGTAAAATTTTACTCAAGAAATATATCATTTCATAAGTTTGATAAAATTATCTTTTAATATTTTGAATGGTGATGGTAACATGATATAGTAATAGCAGTTGTTAATGATAATAGTAGTGGTATATTATTGTTTAAATATCAATTTTAGATAATAAAATTTTACTCTGTTAACAATAACTTGAAATAGTAAAATTTTACTTTCCAAAATAGCAAATCTAGTAAAATGCCATTATTTTTTTCTTTTAAATTTCATATTCAATATTGGTCTTATTTGATAAATCTTGATAAGAAAATTTCAAATATATAAATTTTATTAAAAAATATAAAAACACATCAAAAAGTTATGAAATTTTAAATTTTGACAAATGAATCAAGAGTAGTTTGGTAAATGAAATAAGCATGATAAGAGTGTCTGGACATATTTCATTTATTCGTCATTGAGTTTCGAAGAAATTGTAGAACTCACTTTTTTCAAAGAATCAAAATGGAAAAAACCCAATTTGATGGAATGCCAAAATACACTAAAACCATAGGGTTGGAGATAGCAGGTTGGCGAAGAGGATGTTGGAGATGACGGGTAGACTCTGCTATAAAAGATGAGTTTGTGCATTTGTTGTAACAATTAGACTAATGCAGTGCAAAAAGTAGGTTTCCTAGTATATTTCTAGGGTTTTTAGGGTTTTTTTAGGGACATAATAAGTACTATCTAGAGTGCATTAAAAAAATTTAAATTTTCAATTAAGCTATTCAAAATAATAGTGTATCCAACCTAATTTTTAAGGGTACATTTAGAGTTATCCCTAAAGTCATTCATGGAATAAACTCTTTTACAATGTCATTCCAATGAAAATGAAGGAGGCTCTCACCAAATCTCCCCAATTAAATTGGTGGATGGATCTTGAATTTCCTACCTAGACTGCAGATTAAATTATCCTCATTGAGATAAATTATCTCGTTATACATAAGTCATCCTATCCACAAATTAAACATTGTTTTTGAAGCAAGAACAAAGAACCACATTATACCAAACACAATTGACAAATTATCCCTAACAAATCTTACTAAATCATAACATCTACCTAAATATGTAGCAACCAATAAAATAAATTCTAAAATATTATTTAGAAAAAGTTCTATCCTAAGAAAGCTATTATTTATTCAGTTGCTAATTGGGCTATGTGTTATAATCATGAGATGACCATCTAGTACTTTGCACTGATAATTGTACGAGCACGAAATAATCCTCCTCGTATAATCCTGTTAATCAAGTGTGCACTTCTTCAAACATCGTCGTCATATTACCTGAGAACACAAACGTGAACTAGCCGACGGGTGTGTGCCAGAAACCCCCCTGATGCCTAAGTCAGCAAATAGACAATAGACAAAAAGCTCTGCGTATTCAAGAGTTAGAATTGCAATATCTGGTCATAGGTTCTGTCATGAGTTTTTATAGATCGCGCGTGGCACAATCCTAGTAGAACTCTACCTCTCCTTAGTAGAGTCCTCGTAGGAGTCACATTATTAAAGAATAATGTTTATCCTTAGAACACCCTCCTCACTGCATGCCAAGTGATATGGCAACAACACTATGTTCGGTTGTAAATATCCGATAGAACTACATTACGCTGTCTTGCCATTGACCAAACTGCGCAATCCTTGACCATCAAATAGATTTTGCCAAGCTAAAGTTAGCTCGGCCTTTTTCATACAACCATCTTCTATCAACTGAGCCTAACTCACTAACTGGCATATCATCCAATCAACCCAGGACCGAGCTATTTGAGCTCTTTTCTCAACCCACTACGCAGCCCAACTTCGACAGGCACTGATACCTAGTTCGGCCTAATTTCTTAATAGAAATTACCCTTTCAATTGCCCCTTAATTCCATCTGTAGAGCATGATTGAGATTACATTCTTCTAGTCGAGATAGAAATGCTTAAGTCAGCCGAACCAATAATATTGTTCCGTCTCTTCAATCTGCTTGGTGCCCAGTAGTCTTATCAGTTGCCCAGTACATTCAACTGTCACTCTGGCACCACTTCAATCATGGGACACATGGCATGCCCCCACTGGTCCCGTACTTTTGTTACAGCCGTCATACACCACCAAAAATTCGAAAAGACCGCGCCCTTTCACTTTTCATATATATTCATATACTTGAATAGTCCCAGCCACTGTTCATCTCCTTCCTCTCCGATGACTCCAGAGCCCAAACCCCTCGGATTCCTCTATTGTTATATCCAAACCACGTTGCATCTCGCACCCGTGGTCTCACAATCATTCAACGAAGCGTTCCTTCTACTCGAAATCCAAATCAACCTTCAAATTTGTAACTTTCTCAAACTTTCCAACTTTTTCCATGAATATTCATGGTATTCTTTAAGTTTTTGACATTTTACTACTATAAATCCACCAAATAGGCTCGAAAACAATGTTCTATTACATTAATCCACCATAAAATGAACTTACGATTAGAGCCTCTGTAATAACCCTTAAAATTCAAAGTTTGAAGATGTCCCTTCGAGACTAAAATTAGAAATAGTGATTTGGATCCAAAATTGTGTCACAACCGAACTAGAAACATGTTTGTGCCCGTTTAAATGATTACAGCCGAGCTAATAGCCCAACATCTGAACTTGACCAGGCTAAAACCTTGCCCCTAATCTGAATCAGGCCAAGCCCTCGCCCATCTCCTTAGCCAAGCTAGAACCTTGCTACAGCGTTGGGCTGAACTGTGACCACTAGCTCACGACCAAGCTATGCACCTCATGCACACACTATTGCCTTAGCCAGGTTAACAATGGAGCATAACAGCTTTTATTTGTCACTTTGCAGACTTGACTAGGTTGTCCAGGCACATCCACACTTCACTACCTGGCACTACTGCTCAACCAAGCAACCAAGTCAGAGCCGAGCTACTTGGCCGAACAAACAATTTGCACCATGGAAAAATACCGCTTCATGCTCAGTTTGCCAGGTGCTATAGTCGAATTTAGAGGGGAGTACCACATTCCAGACGATATACAGCTCACCCTAGTCAAAGAAGACACTGTATCTGGGGGCAAATCTAGTTTTTTTCCCCTTCACCGTGCTGTCGATAGTTGAAAGCAGACTTCGATTCTAGTCCAATCATTAATTTGTGAATTCCTCAGGCAAACCAGGCTTTACCCAACCCAAGTGTCCACCAACACCGACCGAATTATAAACAGCATAGCCGAACTAACCCGCCATCTAGCTTGGCCAGGCGTATGATTCAGAGGTTTTCTTGAATCCTCCTCTGCATTACATACTGAGCTATATGACGGATTATGCTAATGTCGTTCAACAAAAATTCTTGAGGGTGGAGGAGGAGAGCCTAACTGTGCCCACAGTTAATCTCGGTCATTAAGGCTCCCTTCTGGCTTGGTTGGAGGTGCCAAGCCAGACCGAGCCAAGCCTGATCATCGAAGAAAGCATCACCGATCTAACTTTAGAAGACGGTGTTGGAGCGGGCCTGGCGAGCGGTGAAGTTGATGTTGGTGCTAATGTTGAGCTAGATGACTTATTTACATAATTGTGCTGAAACTTGCTATTATGCTTTTTGTTATTGTATCTTTTCTTTTTCTTCTTACTTTTGCAATGTAACTGAGCTATTAGCCCCACCGCTTGTAATAACTATGAACATCAATGGAAAGTTGAACTTTTTGCTCGCCAATTGTTTTTCTTTCTTGATTTGAACTTTCTGAGCTCTGCCATTGATGAAAAGTTAATCATTTTTGCCAATCTTCCTTGGCCCAGATGACCATCTCGGTCAGAGAGTTCAAAAAGTTGGTCAAACATGACAATCTACTTTGGCCGAGATAACCATCTCGATCAAAGAGTTCAAAAAATTGTTGGTCAAACCCGCCAACCTGCTTTAGCCAAGATAACTGTCATCTCGGGCAAAGAGTTCAAAAAGTGTCGGTCAAACCTACCAATCTTCTTTGGTCGAGATAACTGTTATCTCGGGCAAATAGCTTAAAAAGTGTTGGTCAAACTTGTCAACCTTCTTTGGCTGAGATAACTGTCATCTCAGGCAAATAGTTCAAAAAGTGTTGGTCAAACCTGCCAACCTTCTTTGGCTGAGATGACCATCTCGGTTAGAGAGTTCAAAAAGTTGGTCAAACTTGCTAACCTACTTTGGTTGAAATAACCACCTTGGTCAAAGAATTCAAAAAATTGTTGGTCAAACCCGCCAACCTGCTTTGGCCAAGATAACTGTCATCTCGAGCAAAGAGTTCAAAAAGTGTTGGTCAAACCTGCCAACCTTCTTTGGTCGAGATAACTGACATCTTGGGCTAAGAGTTCAAAAAGTATTGGTCAAACCTACAAACCTTCTCTAGCCGAGATAACCATCTCGGTCAAAAAATTCCAAAGAAGTTGGTGAAACCTACCAACCTTCTTTGGCCGAGATAACCATCTCGGTCAAAGAGTTCAAAAAAGGAGTTAGTTAAACCTGTCTACCCACTTTGCCCCCAGTCGTGCAAAGATTTTTGTTTACAAACAGGCCGAAATAAATACAAGTATTGAAAAAAAATTAGGAAAAAACTGCCTACTTGTCTTTTTAAATACCAAACAAAAAGTTAAAAAAATACAAGTACAAAATGCTAAATATAGAATGTCTTGAGATTGGTCGTGTTCCATGGCCTTGGGATAACTTGGCCTTCTTTGTCTTTTAAGTGGTAAGCTCATTTTCCTGCTAGCCCTATAACTTTGTACAACCCCTCCCAGTTGGGTCTTAATTTGTCATCACCAGGCACCAACATGTTTCACATTACTTTATGCAGCACCCAATCTCCAATCTTGAATTGCCTTGGGTATACCACTTTGTTGTATTTTCTAGACAGTTCTTGCTTATACAAAGCGATGTGGATCAGCACCCTTTCTCTTCATTCTTCGACTAGTTCTAGCTCTAAGGCTATTGCTTCTCCATTCAAATCTGGATTAAAATTTTTGCTTTTGATAGTGGGGAGGCCGACTTCTAGAGGGATTACTATTTTCATGTCGTAGGCCAAGGCAAAGGGCATTTCGCCGATTGATCGCTTAGGCGTAGTTTGATAAGCCCACAAGACATGGCGAAGTTCCTGAACCCACTTTCCTTTCGTTTTTTCTAACCTCTTTTTCAGACCATCTAAGATCACTTTGAAGGACGCCTTGGCCAGGCTGTTGGCTTGGGGGTACGCCAGCGTGGAGTTATAGAATTCTATCTTGTGCTCTTCGCAAAAAACCCTTGAAGATTCTACCATCAAATTAGGTGTCGTTGCCAGATATCAAGGCCTTAAGGATTCTAAATCGGATTATGATATTCTGCCAAACAAACTTCTTGATGTCTTTTTGTTTGATGGATGTAAATGCCTCTGCCTCCACCCATTTTGTGAAGTAGTCTATTGCTACAATGAGAACTTTCTATTGCCGGGCACGGTTGGGAGTGATCTCATTATGTCTAAGCCCCACATTGCAAAAGGCCAAAGACTAGTCAGGGATAGAAGCTCTCTGGCTGGCTGATGGATTTGATGCGCAAACTTCTGGCATTTTTTACATTTCTTGACATACTTTTTTACGTTTGCTTGCATATAAGGGCACCAATACCCTTATGAGATAGCTCGGTAGACCAAAGATCTCCCCCCTTTAGTGGTTTCGACAAATACCCTCGTGAATTTCGAATAAGAATGCCTCGACCTTGCTAGGATGGACACACTTTAAGTATGGTCCGGTGAAGGACTTTTTGTACAGCGCTAGAGATGGAGAAAGCCAAAATCATTGTAACTTTGCTCGAATCTTGTTGGTCTCCTTCTTGTCTTCTGGTAAAATCTTATCTTTCAAGAACGTGATGATGGGGTCCATTCAGGAGGGACCTAGCTCGGCGTAGAATACCTCGACCACTTTAAGTTCCTCGATGCTCGGTCTTGGCAGGAAGTCAACTAGAAAAGGGTGCGGAATAGAAGTGTCTACCATCGATGCAAAACTAGCCAGTTCATCTGCCTTGCTATTTTCCTCTTGGCCGGTTTGTTCTATCCTCACGACTTTGAATTTTATGATTTCGTTTCTGACCAGCTCTTGATACTTGGCCATTTTGTCATCCTTCGCTTCATAGTCGCCAGATATTTGGTTGACTACCAATTGGGAGTCGTTGTACACCATTAGCTTGGTGGCCTTCATCCGGTGGGCTAACTTCAAACCAACTAGCAGTGCTTCATATTCCGCTTCGTTATTGGATGCTGGAAATCAAAGTGTGACTATTTGTTCAATGGTTAGGTCATCTGCTGAGATGAGGACCATCCCTAGTCCAGCCCTATGTCTATTGGAAGTATCATCCACAAAGAGCTTTCACATCTCCCCCACGAATAACTTCCAGCAAGTGGATAGGTCCGAAGATGTTTTAGGGTCTGGGATTTCAATTATTTCTTCCAAGTCTTTGTGCGCTAACTGAGCGATATTTTCTTTGCTCGGTTGCCCTACCATTTCCCTTTCAGGCACGTCATTGTAAATTGTGCTTATAGTGGCGCGGTTTGCTGCTTCTCCCTTTGGCAATGCGCTGTTGGCTTTGGCGAAAGGTGTGGCCACTATTAGGCTTACCTTGCACGGTTGATTAGCTTGCTGCGAGGGTTACGCTATTCCCATGGCTCTTCCCCCCCCCCCTTTGTTCAGTCTCCACGGTCAAGTCCACCGAGCAAATAAAATGACTTCCTAAAGCAAATTCTGTCACAAAATCTGCCAAAACTTGGGTCTTTATCGTCGTTCTAGGTTTGAACTTGATGTCAAACAGTCCCAACTCCACTGCCCTCTTCAATATTCGTCCGGAGAAGTCCGCCCTTTCAAACAAGGCCTTTAGAGGAAATGTCGTCAGACGGCGCCAATTGTACGAGCATGAAATAATCCTCCTCGTATAATCATGTTGATCAAGTGTGCACTCCTTCAAACGTCGTCGTCTTATCACCTGAGAACACAAATATGAGCTAGCCGGTGGGTGTGTGCCAGAAACCCCTCCAATACCTAAGTTAGCAAATAGACAATAGACAAAAAAGCTCTGCATATTCAAGAGTCAGAATTGCAATACCTGGGAATATGTTATGTCTTGAGCTTTTATAGATTCCGCGTGACACAATCTTAGTAAGACTCTACCTCTCCTTATCAGAATCCTCCTAGGAGTCACATTATTAAAGGATAATGCTTATCCTTAGAACACTCTCCTTACTAAACGCCACGTGATATGGCAACAACACTATGTTCGACTGTAAATATCCAACCAAACTACATTATGCCGGTCTGCCATTGACCAAACTACACAATCCTTGACCATCAGATGGATTACGTCGAGCTAATGTTAGCTCGGCCTTCTTCATACGGCCACCTTCTATTAGTTAGGCCTAACTCACTAACCGGCCTATCATCCAATCAGCCCAAGACAGAGCTACCTGAGCTCTTTTCTCAGCCCACTGCTACCTAGTTCGGCCCAATTTCTTAACATAAATTACCCTAGCCATACTTTTAATTTAGTTCAACTTGAGTAGTTGCTAAAATATCAAATAAAAAGAAAGATTGTCACGTGTATCAACTTTTAGGAAAGACATAATTAATCGACTGTATTGATCACGGTAAAAGAATTGAAAGAACCTCAAGAAACATGAGTCATATATTCTGCAAAACATCATTCTTGCAAAGGTGGTCTTTTTTCAGGCCCATCCCATTTGGATCCTTCAGAAGTTCTAACAATGCAAATCACAAAAATGCATAGTTTTACCTCCAAAAATGACTTTTCCAATCAGGGAATGCATTTACTAAATCGTTAGGCCTTTTAGCAGATCCCATTGTCAGCCCCAAGAGGATACATTACAAATGTTTGTCACCTGTTATAGATTGGTAAGAATGATTATTATTTATTCTTCTTAATATATCTCATTAAGTTGGGATTTATGTGAATAGTTTAGGATTCTAAAAAAAGAAAAGGGGTGACTGTTATGTTAGAAGCATAATAGTTACTATTGTGCTTCCAATGGGGTCCATTTTGGATCTCATTTCAATAATTCAAATCAGTCACTTTTAGGATACATTGAGTATAATATACTTGTAAAATATTAAGTTGATCGGATATTGATAGCGCTTTCATCAAATAATATTTTGTATTAAGTTTTACACTTAAAATCATATTTACTATTCATTTTTTTAGATATAAATGTGATTTGATAAAAAGACAACTAATATACGATTAATTTAATATTTTATAAGTATATTTTATTTAATATATCCTAAAAAATAAATAATTTGGATTATCGAAATAGAACTTAGAATAGACCCCATCAAAGGCACAACAATGATAGTCACCGCAGACAGTCGCAGTTGCCAAGCATGGTGGCCATTGCGGTTCTGATCGCTGACGACAGTGGCAATCGCCGAGGATAGTGAGTCTTCCTGCTCCATCATTCAAATCATTCATCTTTTCTTTCTCTCTTTGATTTTTTCTCTCTTTCTACCTCTTCGTTAGGTACAAGCACACGCATTTTATTTTTTATTTTCCTAATCCACAAAGCAGTCCTTTTGTGAACTTGAAGAAACTTTAAACTTCAGATGATCCAAACGCCATATTGGGGGTGAGATGAATTTTTGATTTACAAGTTTTGCTAGAAATTTCCTTTCTTGAACCATCGGATATTTGACTAGAGCCCAAGTTAGAGACTTAGTGGCCAAACCTAATGCTTTAGGTCATCCTTTATGTCTATCAAAACCCACAAAGCAACACTTAAAAAAGCAGCAGCCACCTCCTCACCTATCTATATGGTGATCTTCAAGGATCAAAGCTTGTTATGCTCAAATGGAGCTTGAATTCCCTGAAAGACAATTAAGAAGGACCACCTTATGCACGAGTATGTGTTGACATTTGAAAAATATGACTCATTTGGTTGTGCAACAGTGCAAGTGATGTAAATAAATATCTTAAAAATTTATAGAACAGTTGAACCCGTAGAAATCAAGAGGTCCAGTTAGGGATAAAAAAATAATGTTCGAGATAAGCTCAGAGTCCTTTCAAATTTGATAGTTTGACTAGAAACGCCTTTTCAAAGAAACTGTTCTAATTAGTGAAACTGTAAACAAAAACTGTACTAATCGGTTTGACAAACTCCAAAGTTAAAAAAAATAAATAAATAAAATAAAATTTCTCTAAATCAACATAACAAAATCGAACAAGAAACTGGACCCAGCTCGAATGAAAGGATTTTCAAGTAAAATACCGGGAAAAGGCATCCCAGCCTCAGAAGAAAAATATTGCAGGCACTTCTGTAAAGGTGTACTATGTCTGTACAAAATACACATTTTAAAAATTAAAATAAAAATAAAAACAAAACAAAATAATATCACACAGCCAAGACTTAGATTTCCAGACGAGATATATGACAGATGATATAGATGATGCTCGGGTTACAAATAGCATGGACAAAAGATGGATGCAAGTCCTCTTTACTCACTCTAACATTATCAATAGCCCCGTAACTGAGCTTCTCGACTTGTAAGCGGAACATAGCGAACAGAAGTCTCATCTCGAACACTGATAGAACCATCTGGATTCTTGTCAACAACCTTCAAGTCCTGGAAAATGTTCCCAACAGGAATCACCATCCTGCCCCCGGGCTTCAACTGCTCAATTAGTGCTGGAGGGATTTCCGGTGCTGCTGCTCCAACATGAATGGCATCATAAGGTGCAAACTCTTGCCAGCCTAACCTTCCATCTGCCACCACCATCCAAATTATTTAATTTACTACATAAAGCCAGTGGCCAGAATTTAAAGTAAAATGATTATTCTAACAAATTCAACTCAACCCATAAGTAATCAAAGTACATCAATCAGCTGCACTACCCAGGGTCATCCATCAATATTATATTTCATATTGCCACTCAGATGATATCATTCAATAGCAGGGTGTCGTTTGCTTTCTTCCTGGGGTCCCACAACCAGGGCATTTCATGCCAACAATCCGCATGGAGCAGAAATTCAGAAATGAAACATAAATAATGAAGAGAGAGTGTGTAAAAACACATTTGAACCTAAACCTTCTACAATTACTATAAGAGCAACCAGCTGGATTTTAGCCCAAGAAAGGACTATAAACCTAACCTGAAGTGTTTGGTCTTGAATCATTTTTCAAAGCAAAATCACTCCTAAAACAATATACAAGACCAACTCTTGTTTTTCATTTCAAGCAAACTGGTCATTTTAACTATCTTACCATGAAATGACTAGCCATGAGACTGACTCTTCTTGTTGTTGTTGCTGTAAGATTATAGCAGTCTACAAATTGAAATGCACAAAACCGCAAATTTTGCTATCCAAACATTTTTTTGCTAATTTTTTCCTCAATGTTTTTCCACATTAGAAAAAAAACATTAAATACAAATAGATTAGAATCTGAAAAAAGTGGAGTTTTGGCAAGAAAATATAAACAAGCAGCCATAATGCATCAATAACTCAACTTATAAAAGATGTAGTCTGATCCTTTCCCCACCACCCACACTCATAACATTTAGAAGTACCTTAATAAATTCACTAATATGGTCTGTATTAGAGTACCCCCATTATACCACACTCAAAAGAGCATGTGGTATTCAAAGTTTTCATTCAGCATATTTGACAATCCATGTTGGGGGTAACATATTTGAACCTAACAAAAAGTTTTCGTTCAGCATATTTTGATAGTCCATGTTTGAGGCAATATATTTGAACCTAGGAAAATTCTATTGCCACAGACCAATTCTTCTTTGTGAACATCTTTTCTCAAGCTACACAGTTAATAAATTTGAAATATTATATTTTACTCAGTACACAACCTATCATACCAAAAATACCCTAATCTTCTTTAACTTTCAAACCTTTATCCTAACCCTAACCTTAACCACCACCTGCCTCCACCCCGACCTCTATCGCTGCCACGAACCACCGTTACCACCGCGAGCCTTCTTTCGTGAACCCCCCACCATTCTGAACCACCTCCACCATGAAATTCCCTCCATTGTAGCCCCTCAAAACCTCCATTGACAGGAACCCCTTATCTACAAACCAGCCTCCATCACAAATTGTCGTCACAAACCTCCCATCCACGAACCACCTTCCATCCCAAACCCTTCTTGAAATCCCCCACCAATTCCTCTCCCTCTCGATATGGTTCCCTTCTCTCTATATCTTTAATCGTATCTGTCATCGACGAACATGAGAGATTGGGATTGTTGTGAATGGTGGAGGGGCTGAAGCGGTTGGTGAAGATGTGGGAAGGGATGATGACAGAAGGCGAGGGTGGGAGAATGGTTGGGGCGGTCGTGGAAGAAGGCCAACAATGACAGCGACGGCAACGGCCAAAGGTTAAGGGATTATGGTTTTGGAATAGAAAACAAGGGTATTTTGGTGGGTTCTATTTTAGGACAAAACTATAATAAAAGAAAAATTCATTACGTATATAGAGAGGAAGTAGTGTGTGAAAATAGAAGCTTCATTGAACCTAACATGTAAAATTACTGAAATTACCCTAAACCAAAATTTATGATGTGTGTAGTTGTTAAGCAAACAACTTCCCCTTCTTGTTGGCAGTGGCACCATCGGATGCCGATCAATTTGCAACATAGAGATTTCCCACACATAACCCAGCCTAAAAAGTCCGCCAAGTGAAATGTCACTTACGTAGCATCTATGAAGCAAGGGTACGGGTACAAATACTGGTACTAGTACTGGTACGAGGATACGTCGATTCAATAAAATTAAAAAAAAAAAATAGAGTACGAGGTACAGCTTGGGCTTGATACACTTGTAAAAAAATATTTATTTTTAATTTAGAGTAATGCAAAAACTAATTAAATGGTTGAATTTGTTAAAGTAGCCGGCCCCATTTGATGAGACTTAAGCGTTGGCTTGGTTTGGTTTTGTTTAATTTGTTAAAGTCCAACCTACAATTAACATTTAATGCTAAAAGTAAATATATAAATCAAAATTAAATGTCAATATTTTAAATAACTTACAAATCATAAGTCAATTTTAAAATCATGCTAAGCATTTAAAATAAAATAAAAAAAGAAAAAAGAAAAAAGAGAAGAGTTTAGTGAAAGAAGTTTTATCTCTGTAGTAGAAGAAAATATTATTTTAATTGAGGTACAGTAAAGCTTGGATATATACTAAGTACGTCTAGGTACATCAAAAATTAAGAAGAAAAAAATTTGGGTATGTGTTTCGAGTAACCGGTACGTATGCAGAAGTACCATACAAGATACCGTACGCCGGTAAGTACCCGGTACAAGTACGGCACGTTTTTCGAAGTACCCATGCTTCATAGCGTAGCATTCTAATCACTTACCTAGGAGGGTAAAACCCATACTTTGCCAAACAACATAAAAATGTAATTCTTAAAAAGACAATAACCAACCAAAAGAAAAGGTAGGAGAGGCTGAAGCATCTGTGAAACATACCCCCAACATGCACCGAGAGAGAACCTTCTTTGAGTGATGGAGCAGCTGCACTTTTCTTGATATTCTGAATTGAAGAATCCACCAACTCAGGAATATGTTCTACACCAACTGCACGACCTTCTGGCCCAACCATCAAAGCAAAGCATGCTGTCAAATATCCAGTTCCTACAAAAGAATGGCCATAAGGAAATTGCAAAATAAGAACCACAAAATTCACAGAACCAAATTGAAATACAGATGGACATACTGGTACACAGAACCTGTTTAACCAATCTAAAGGAATCTTTAGCAATTTCGAATGAACTATAGATGGATATACTGGTCCACAGTTTCAAACCAAAAGGTAAACGACTGACTTGATTGACAAACTGTCGCATCCCATCCATTGGAGATTTTAGGGCCCCCTACCCTCTTTATCATTATTAGGTTTTTTGTAGTAATCATTATTATTGTTATTATTATTATTACTATTTTGATAGATAAAATAGGCATACAAAGAAACATATGCAGAACTTGTGGAATTACAAAAGAGATGAACAAATTTCTAAACAGTGTAAACAGAGGAACCAATATTCAGACAGGATGAGTTTGGTCTGGCTGAATCTATATTGAACTCAAGTCAGATCCAAGCTTAACTAACCTGTTCAGGCTTAGTTCATATACGATTGATAAAACTCTACTGCCTAATTAAATATTCTACTCAAGGCATTTGTTCTATGACGAATATTAAATAATCCAAATGGTTCTAGATTAATATAAGACCTTAAATCCAAAATTTTGAAGTTTCAAGAATCAAGTCATTAATCAATAATTCAATGACATGGTTACAAATGAACAGAATAATAAAAAAAATACCTGAACCAACATCTAAAGCATGCATGCCAGGCTTCAAATTGTCCTCCAACAATTGAAGACATGTTGCATGCATATGTGGAGCAGAAATTGTGGCATTGTACCCTATTTGCATAGGGCTGTCAACATAAGGTGGGGTCCCATCAGGTACAAACAAAGCCCTATCTATAGTTTCCATCACTTCTGCTACCTTCTTCGATTTTATCACTCCATATTGCTGCAAATGCTCAACCATTGCCTTGTTCTTATTGATACCACTTCCAGTCCAAAATCTCTTTCAGCAAAAAAAAAAATAGTCTCAGTACAATGCTTTATGTATTCTTGAACTAAAACACTGTGTATTGAGTTCATCACTTGATCTGTTACAAGGTGAATGGAAAACCAGATAGCAAAAAGAACTCAAAAAAATGAGATAGCCAGGTGTGCAATAGAAAGATAGAAATTTCTAAGTCAGCCCAATAATGATTTTACCCAAGTAGATCAATGAATTTTCCATTTAAAAATAGGGCCAGCCCTAGGCAAAAGTGAGAAAGGACGGCGCCTAGGTCCCCAAAAATGTCTCTCGTACTAAATCCAAAAAAGAATTTCCTTACTTATTAGGCCTTAAATAAAATAGTAATACCAAGAACACTAACAAATATAGCAACAAACATACCAACTAATTCACAAGACTCCTATGTAGGTTATACCACTTGATATGGGATTCAACTTGTATCTAATTGGTATGTTTATTGGTACGTTTGTTAGTGCCCATTTCATTATTAGAAATTTAAAAATGGTTCAATCCAAAGCAAAGGGCCATCAAAATAAAATTCAATGGTTTTGTATTAACATAATTTCTTTTGTGCCCTAGAGTCTTACTTTTTGCTTTAACTTTTTTCAAATGAATCAAACATATTTGAAACTTGAAAGATCAAGAGGAATATAAAGCAATCAACTTCTCACTCTTGTCCCTCTCCCTTGCTATTACTCCGATTTTGTTCACACATTATGAAGTGTGTGAACAAAACACAAATTTTAATTGGTTTAAAATAATGGACTCCACAAAATTTAAGTGGGATTAATACACTTTTTGAACGTAGAGCCTATAATTTTGAACCAATCGAATTTTGTGTTTTGTTCACACACTCCCAAGGTATGTGAACAAATTCATTTTCCCCTTGCTATAATTTAGAATGCCTTTAGTTTTATAATTCAATAAAATTAAAATACTTTCTAATTTATGTTTAATTTTTGTTAGATAGGATTAAATTTATGTTGCGTAAATCAATACTTATGTATTAATATGTCTCAGTAATTTTTCTTGGATCAGATTGTCACCAACCAACAGTTCATTAATTCCTATAGGTTGAATATTTTGTTGGATTGTTGATTGAAATTTGGTTGATTATACTTATCTTTGTTCAAAACAATTTGTTCAATTTCTATTGAGTACTATAGTTTGAGTATTTTGGTATTTTTTACGTATTGTAAACTATAGCTCGCTATCTATGAAACTAAATTTTAGTATGTAATTTTGGCACTAATAAATTGAAGCAAACTTTTTCTTCTTTTTTTTTTGTGCATGTGAATAACTAAAACGGCCCCATGTTAGGGCTTCACCTAGGGCTGGCCCTGTTGTTAAAGCTAACAGCTAGCTGAGCCCTTTGTGTAGTCCATTAACATTGACCAAAAACTAAGCAAAACAAAAAAAAACTTCAGTTGATTATTAAAAGAAGCAGTTCTCAATTACCCAAATTATTATTCCTAGTAAACCCTTATGCTCTTTGATTAAGACATATTAGATCATTATAATTCTCAAATTTACCCAATTGCCTACCATTCCTCTAGAGTGATTTTTTTTTTTAAAATTTATGGGTGAGTGACTATCAATACTATTGTCCTACTATTGTGTCTTTTAGTGTTTTTTTTTGTAGAATTAAATCTCATCTGCACCAAAAAAAAAAACAAAAAAACCAAAAAAAAAAAAAACAAGCAAACAAACAAAAAAAACTCTAAGATCACTCTATAAAACGCCACTCTAGAATCCCCACTTCCTAAATTAGATCAACACAAAATTCCCACAAATTGAACATCATTTGCAATTTTACAGGACATGAACAAACTTGATCAGCATAGAGACGAAATGGAACGTGAACATACATTCAAATACATAAATACATACATACATAAACATTATATATATATATATATATATATTGTTGAGAGAGAGAGAGAGAGAGAGATCGACCTCCATGCGGCGGCCCAAAGAGTTTCCCGTGACGAGGCTAGGGTTAGGGAGATTACAAGAAGAGAGGGCGGTGGTGACGGCGAGAGGCGGAAGACCTAGACGAAGGAGGCGAGGGTGGTGGTAGCGACGAGTGGTTGTGGGAGTGGGAGTTGTGGTGGTGAAGTGTAAGAGATGATGCTTTAATAAAGGCGCACGGTAGCGGCAACCATACGCTATAACCGAGGACGGCATTCTCATTCTTACCTATATGTCTGCCTTTTCTTTGGCATCGTCTCTCGTCGACACGACACCACTCTCCCTCACACGTACCAATTAATCCCCACACGTGCCACTCAGTCTGCCAGACAATTCTAGGCCCTCTTCAAGATTATATCATTTTTGCTTTCGTGCTCCTCGAACCTACTGATTGTGCTGCTAATCAATTATCATATACTATGTTCCTCGTTATTCTTTAATTATTTAATAAAAAAATTATGAATTTTATCACTTCCATCAATCAAAATATGTTTAAAGTGCTATTTGACCCTCCTCTAAAATCATCAAATAACTCTTTAAGAAAATAACCGAGTGAATAATCAAATACCTAACTAGACTACCACCTCAGAAGAGTGGTCCCACTACTAAACAAGTTTCCTTCTTGCACATGTGTTTGTTTGTGATAATCTAAATAAGTGTATTTTTTATCTTTTTATAAAAAGATGTGCAGAAAAATAGAAAGGTGATGTGATGAAAAAAAAAATAAAAAGATAGATTATTTTGGTGTTGCGAAACTTAGCCTAATTATGCTTTACCTTCTTATGTTTAACAGAAAAATACATTATTAACTCTCTATAGTCTAAAAATATACATATAATTCCCCTTGTAATATATATAAAGTACAAACTTTAACTAAGTTAACAATTTTTTCAAAATGTCTACATTATCCTTATATTTTTGTCTAATTTTCTTTTATACAGGCAAGTCTTTCTCATCCTACCAAATCATTCCCCTCTCGCCTTACCTTACGAACACCACCAGTCACTTCCATGTCTAATAGGCTACCGTCTCTTTCTTTTATTTCACCTTATCGTTTTCACCTTTTTCTCTCTTTCTTTAGCACTTTTGTTTTCTTATTTTTTTTTTATTTTTGTTTATGGAAGAACACATGGCTACCCTGTTGACGCAGCCACACATGGTAATTGCAACACCTCAAACCAAAACCCAATTCCCTCTCGTGCTACACTCATCAAAAACCCATTTAGTCGATCAAATAGAATTTTATAGTAAAAAACATTTTTTTGTTTGTCTTGAACTCTCTCAAGAAAAATTTCTAGATAAATATATAATGTGAGCAATTAATTTGCTGTAAACAACAATACGAAGTTGTGCGGTAAAAATTGTTTCAACCTTCCATGTATGGATCGAATTAGGAAAGAGCTTTCCTTGTGTTGTAAAAACTATTTCAAGTTCTAACCATTCTTTGCATTACAATTTGCGACTTTTATTAAGCAACTCAAACTATATTTCCTTTAATTCCAAGTGAGTCCAATTTGTTTGGCAAATTTGTTTGGAAATTTGTTTTTGTACCTAGGTATGTATATATGCATATATATATATATATATATATATGAAAAATTTCTAGATACATATATAATGTGAGCAATTAATTTGCTGTAAACCACAATACGAAGTTGTACGGTAAAAATTGTTCCAATCTTCCATGTATGGATCGAATTAGGAAGAGCTTTCCTTGTGTTGTAAAAACTATTTCAAGTTCTAACCATTCTTTGCATTACAATTTGCGACTTTTATTAAGCAACTCAAACTATGTTTCCTTTAATTCCAAGTGAGTCCAATCTGTTTGGCAAATTTGTTTGGAAATTTGTTTTTGTACCTAGGTATGTATATATGCATATATATATATATATATTAGGGACCGGGCACACATAATGCATGTGCAAACTTCTTTGGAATTATAATATGAAATTCACATTGTTTTTCTAATAATGTAATATGAATCATATTTATAACTATGTGTAATGTAACATTTGATATTAATATATTTCATAAATAAAATATATATAGTAAAATATGTATTGTACGAGCGCGAAAAAATCTTTCTCGTATAATCTTGTTGATCAAGCTTGTACTCCTTCAAACATTGTCGTCTTGCCACCTGAAAACACAAACATAAGCTAGTCGGTGGGTGTGTGCCGAAAACCCATCCGAAGCCTAAGTGAACAAGTGGACAATAGATACAAAACCTCTGTGAATTCGAGAGTATGAATTGCAATGCTTGAGATTAGGGTTTGGTTTGAGCTTTTGTAGATTCCGTATAGCACAATTCTAATAGAACTCTAACTCTCCTATGTAAAGTCCTTCTAGGAATCATATTCCCAAAGGATAATACTTGTCCTTTAACACCATCCTCACTGCAAGCCAAGTGAGATGGCACAAGTCTTTGTTCAGCTTTCTACCGTGCAACCAGTCAACTTTTACTCTGTCCGCCAATGGCTTAGCCGTGCAATATACAGTGTCATGCAATGTTTGCACAGCGCGCCACTAAGCTGACATTGCGCGGCTCTTCTCCTTGCTCGGCTCTCCTCCTAGCTCGGCTCTCTTCTCTGTTTGACTACCTTGCTTGGTAGCTCGGCCATGGCGTTAACCGCCACTAGGAAGTAGCTAGGTCCAAAAATATGGGCATTTACTAGTTCAGTCAAATATCTTTGACTGCCACTAGGTAGTAGCTAGGTCCAGAAATATGAAAATTTATTAGTTCGGTCAAACATCTTTGACCACCACTCCAACGTAGCTTGGGACAATTGACTACACAAATTACCCTCTCAATTGCCCCTTATTTCCATCTAGAGTGCATGATTGGGCTACTTTGCCCCATCCAACCGGGCTCACTCTTATTCATAGATTTCTTATAGTTGGACAATCTTGCCAACCTACTTTGTCGAGCTAACCAGCTTGGTAAAATTTTTTAAAAGTTGGTCAAACCTGCTAATCTGTTAGCTCGACAAAGATTTTTCAAAGTTGGTCAAACATGTCAACCTACTTTGCCGAGCTAACCAGTTCAGTAAGGATTTTTCAAAGTTACTCAAATCTGCTAACCTACTTTGCCGAGCTAACCAGCTCGGCAAATATTTTCCAAATTTGGTCAAACCTGCCAACCTACTTTGCCGAGCTAACCAGCTCAGCAAAGATTTTTCAAAGTTGGTCAAACTTGTCAATCTACTTTGCTGAGCTAACCAGCTCGGCAAAAAGAGCTAACCAACTCAGTCAAAAAAAATTTCCAAGGTTAGTCAAACCTGCTAACTTACTTTGTCGAGCTAACCAGCTCGGCAAAGATTTTTCAATGTTGGTCAAACCTACCAACTTACTTTCTTGAGCTCACCAGCTCCGCAAAGATTTGCCAAAGTTAGTCAATCCTGCCAACTTACTTTGTCGAGTTACTTAGGTTTTCCAAAGTTAGTCAAACCTGTCAACCTACTTTGCCGAGCTAACCAGCTCGGCAAAGGTTTTCCAAAGTTGGTCAAACCTGCTAACCTACTTTGTCGAGCTAACCAGCTCGACAAAGATTTGCCATAGTTGGTCAAACCTGTCAACCTAGTTTGTCGAGCTAACTAGCTCAGCAAAGATTTTCCAAAGTTTAGACCGAAGTAGTTGCCCATGGGCCATTCTACCGTTGCTCGGTTAGCTTACTTAGGGAATTCCATCCAATATTATAATCACATAGCAAAGTCTGAAAAACTTTGACGTCGAACTAAAAGAAAGAGAAAATTACAAGTGCTAAAAGGCTTAAAAATAAAATAACTTCAGATCGGCCATATTTCACGGTCTTGGCACGGTTCGGCCATTTGTGATTGCCTCCTACTTTCCTCATTGTTTTGTGAAGGTTCGTCACGGGTATTGTAGCTCGATTTGTCTTTCTTGTCGATTGTGTTAACTTTAGCCGTGGCCTTCTTGTCCGACATTGTTGTTGTGCTGGACCTTGCCTTAGCGCAGGTGACATCCTCCTCCACTCTTATGTGCTGATGCACCATTTTCATCAAAGCTTCCATTGAAAGGGATAGAGTCATAGTCACTGAGTCCCTCAATCTACGCCTAACAGGCAAGCTGCGCTTGTACTGGGCAATAGCTAGTTTAGAAGGGCATTCACCAATTTGGTTGAATGTCTCCTAGTACCTATTGTTGTATGACTTCAACATTTCATTCTCGCCCATGTCAATAGCGAGCAATAGGTTTGCCCCTACGAGTGTTTTGGTGTTTGTTTTGAACCTGGTAACAAATGCCTTTATGAGTTGAGCCCAGGAGGTGATGCTGCCTTCTGGAAACCTCTCAAACCACGTCAATCCCAAATCCCCAAGGCTTGACGGAAACAAGATGCACATCAGAGCGTCATCTCTTTTGTAAATAGCCATAACTTGTCAAAAATAGCTAAGATGCATGTAAGGATCTAACTTCCAATTGTAAATCATGAACTTAGACTGGCTAAAACCCCTAGGCAGAGGCGCGTTCTCTATTGCTGGTATGAACGGCGAACTCTGCAACCTACCCAACGCTTTGTCCGCTAGCTTATAAGCAAGATGCAGCATTGGCATTACAACCTCGATTCTTCCATTCGTCTTAGGAGCCAATCGTTGCAAAGCAAATACCCTTTGGGCGTTTTGCGCCTAGGCAACTTCTCTCCTTTGTGCCCTCTCCTCCATAATAGTCCGTAAATCTTCTGGTCTGGCAATTTCGTATATCAAGACGATGTTTGATAAGTGTACGAGGGTCGATAACTGCTATCCTCAATGTAAGATCTTTCAGGCGTCACCTTTTTAGACCTAGAGTGGCGAGTTTTGGAAGTCCTCGAATGGGAGTCGTTATCGTGAAGCTTTTGCTCCCAAAATGTGTTGGTGTGGTATATCCATCTTGATCTCTAGAACGATGAGATCGCATTCTTCCTTTGCAGATCTCCACCCCTATCGCACCTTTACCTATTACTTGGTGCTTCAAAGCCTCCATGTCTGTCGCCATTTTCCTTATCAACTCATCTTGTTCCCTCATGCGATCCTCCAGAACCTGGGTATCTGTTCATCGCCTTTGTCCATCTGGGCTTTGGGAGTGGCGAGGGCTTAAACCCGCTTTTCTCGCATACCCCTGTGAGGGTTCCGTCGCTAAGGGTCCAAATTTTCCATGGGCAGAGCATGAAGCTAATAATCACACCTTATGTTCGCTTCTAGTGTCTACCCATCAATGGTGGAATGTAACAAATCTTCGTTGTGCATCATTAAAGCTTGTTGAAGGAAAACTTGATCAAAAGGTAAATTTTTTGAGATTCCCACAGATGGCGCCAATTGTATGAGCGCCAAATAATCTTTCTCGTATAATCCTATTGATCAAGCTTGCACTCCTCCAAACGTCATCGTCTTGTCACCTGAAAACACAAACGTATGCTAGCCGGCAGGTGTGTGCTGGAAACCCCTCTGATGCCTAAGTCAACAAGTGGACAATAGATACAAAAGCTCTGTGAATTCAAGAGTATGAATTGCAATACTTGAGAATAGGGTTTGGTTTGAGCTTTTGTAGATTCTACATGGCACAATCGTAATAGGACTCTAACTTTCCTATATAGAGTCCTCCTAGGAATCCCATTTCTAAAGAATAATGTTTATCCATTAACACCCTTCTCACTACAAGCCAAGTGAGATAGCACAAGTCTTCACTTGGTTTTCTGCCGTGCAACTGAACTACTTTTTCTCTGTCCGCTAATGGCTTAGCCATGCAATACGTAGTATGCAATGTTTGCACCGTGCGCCACTAACCTGACATTGTGTGGCTCTCCTCCTAGCTCGGCGCTCCTCTCTGTTTGACTACCTTGCTTGGTAGCTCAGCCATGGCATTAACCACCACTAGGAAGTAGCTAGGTTTAGAAATATGGGCATTTACTAGTTCGGTCAAATATCTTTGACCGCCACTAGGAAGTAGCTAGGTCCAGAAATATAGGCATTTACTAGTTCAGTCAAATATCTTTGACCGCCACTCCAACCTAGCTCGGCCCAATTTGGCTACATAAATTACCCTCTCATGTATAAATCTTTTCTACAAAATACAATATTTACTAAGGAGGTATGAGACTAGAAATCCTACAAAGATTATAGAGTATAATCCTACAAAGATACATGAAAAAATTTGTTTGCCAACAATTTGTTAGACATTGATATACTTGAAATTTTATGTTATTAAAGGTATAAAAATTTGTAAACATGCATACTTTAACTAATAGAGTATAATCATCGCTTTGGTTTTCTAATTGGCTGATCACGTTTTGTATAAAAACACAAAATATAAATATTCTTGAATTTTTTTTTAAACGAAACACAAAATTAAAACTTACATTTTGACATGAATTGATGTAGTCAAAATCAAACATCATGTTCAGCAATCTCTTCAAATTGTTTTGATGTAATTTTTGACATAGATCTGTGACAACATTAAACAATAAAAAATAAGATAGAGTACATAAAAATAAAATAAGAAACATTTGTTTTGATACAAATTTATAAGTAGATTACCTTATAACAGTGTTGCACAGATCTTTGTAAGCTTTCAATTTTCGTATAATTCATTGCCTATAAAATTAAGGAAAAATATCTCAACATCCTTGTAAATGAATTGTTTGACAAATTTATAAAATCTAAAATTAATTTGTAAATTTACAAATATGGATATATAAAACATAGTAGTAAACTTCATAAGAATTAATTTTTTACCACATATATGTCCATATTGTCTTTGCTACCTATACTTGCACTATCAAATATGACGGGATTTATGTGCAAAATTTAAAATAACTATTAGTCTTGTAACATATTAAAATTATGCATATAAGATCTTGTGAATACGTTATCATATCGACGCTGTCGTTACCTCAAAAGCTCTCGCATAATTAATTTTTTCAATTGTGTTTTATCAACTTTAATAAAGACTTTTTGTCCAAGATTGTATAGAGAGAACTGTTTGACCTATATTAAATTAAAAGGTCTAATCAAACCCAAAATATATGTGAATATTATATGATTGAATATTAAAATTATTACAAATATTATGTGAATAGAGTCACATAAATGCCTGATTTTTAACTTTCCTATCTGCAACCATATCTACCTCCTCTTGATAATTCTCCCAAAGCTGAAGTAGTTTTATTTTTTCAAGTATTCCTACCATCAACAATCCCATAAAGATGTATTATAGGTATACAAAATTATTCAAAAGTAATCTTAAAAATTAATGCAATATAAAATAACTATCAATTGAATTATTGAAATAAGAATATGTTTAGTACGTACCTCCCGTATCAATAATTTGGTAATAGAACATCTTTGTACATTACATCGAAGGTATACACTCCTTTTTCATTATTAATTGAACCATTTTTAATCAAGACTTTTGTTGTCTGATCTAACACTCTCAAGATAAAGCAACATATAGTTGTCTATGACTAAATACATGATTCGGAAGGTAAATTCCCACATATGGGATTGTTTGACCTTGTGATTTATTTATTGTGAAAACAAAACCAAGGCGAACTAGAAATTAGTTATTTCAAATGAAAGTTTTAAGTTTTCCGAAGCCTTTAATGGAATACGATGCAGGAAAACCCTCGTGCCTTTGAAACGTCTTGTTAAAATCTCTAAATCTATAAAATAATCATTCAAAACTTGGCACAGTAGCCTTGTGCCATTGCATAAACTAGTAGAAGGGTTAAGATTCCTTAAAAGCATAATTGGGGCTCTAATTTTCAAATGCAGTACATGTGGAGGCATTCCTCCTTATAAAAAGGAATATAAAAACTCTTGATAATACAAATTATGTGTATCATTTTCAACTTTATCAAATGAGTGGTACACTCTTGATTGTCCCAAAAATCTCTAAATGATTTTCTCATTGAGCTTGTTGACATCTTCATTACAAGGAGTTATTATGCCTCTACTAACCACATACCATGCATCAAAAAAATGGTTTCAAATATTAGGATAAATTTATTCTAATAATCGAACTATTGATTTTTCACCATTCCATGCATCGATGTTGGTATTTTGATTATTTCATCTATAATGGTAGATTATACACCATCTTCAACGCGTAAAAGAAAATCTCCAAACTGTTGGTCATTTATAGAGCACATATTTCACTTTAAATGAAGTATTGGAATGTGACTCTAGAGAGACGATTTGACTATCGATACAACAATAGTTTCAGCTTTTGTACCTTTAGGGACAATTGGAAGTACTTGTCAAAAATCACCACAAAACACCATAATTTTGCCACCAAATGGATAATCAACACTAGAAATATCCATGAATGTTTGGTTCATAGATTCAAAAGCATAACGATTTGTCATTGTTGCTTCATTCCAATGATGATTGTTGTATGTCTAATTAGTTCTACCAAATCTGATTGTTTAGTAATGGAGCACACGAATGAAGCCTCTGGATTAAATGAGATCCTGAATCTTGAATGAGTTGACCTTCCACCAGGTAAAGTGTAGCTACTATTCTAGAAGTGCTATTGCAATGGCCATTTGACTTTGACTTTTTATTAAGGCTAATTGTGCACAATATAAATATGTCTTTTCAGTTCTTCTTGGGCCATCCACAAAGAAGATTGCACCAGTATTACATTTTACAGCCCCATGATTGAATTAAATGTTAAGCGTTGATCACTATTCAACGTGGCTATAGAATTCAAGACTTCTCGAGGAGTTACAATGGAAAGCTCATCTTGTATGACCTTTGGAATTATTGAATTATCATCCAAATTCATTGTCATCTCAGGCAAATCATATTCTGATATGTTCTTATTATGCTGTTGTAGAAGATGATTTATGTCTTGAAAGGTTTTATTAAGGACATACATATTATTCATACTGTTTGAAGATATGTAATCTTCAATCAAGTAAGGATAAATTTCATCCCACAAACTCCGCACCCTTGTTAACACACTATAAATCAAAAACTGTAACGAACAATCTTCTTAAAGCTGACAGCGTGTGTGTGGTTGCAACTTCTAACAAACATTGTCGTACGCTATCATCACGCTCCAACAAACCATGATGTTGAGCTGCTTGTTTGAAAGTTGGGTACGCAATTCCATTAATCATTAACAAATTGTCGAATGATTTTGGTCTCCTAATATAATTGAGTAAAATTCTCAAGTAAACTCTCTCCCATTTTGATGGCAAAATTGTGTAAATTCTACTAATTAGTCTTTGACGATTCAATCTTGATTGCCAAATCTTTTCTCTATTGCACTATCTATAGTGTTGAGGGATCTTACAATATAAGTACCATTTTACAGTTTCATCATCAACATTTAATTGAAAGAATTGGGTAAGCATTGTTTTGGAATAGTACTTATCTTTTAAAACATTTGTGATGTCTTGGAATGTATAAAGCCTCACTTGCTAATTATTTGGTAAGTGTATTTGGAGGCGTTCTACGCTAGGGTTTATTCTAGTCATTAGGAGTCTGAATATTTTTCACAATTCTTCTAGAGCACAAACCCATCTTCCATCTATAAACTGTTGTACTTCATCATAGTTAGGGCCTTGATGAACTTCTAATGTGACACAGTCAGGCCCTTTATAACACATATTTGTATAAATACTTACACATATAATACTACTGCAAATTTCAATATTGACATGGCAATCATATTTTAAGAGCAACCATGAGTTGTACGAAATGACCTAACTATTATCCACCAAGATGCTAGCTTTCCTCTCTAATGGAATTGGCTCCTATTCGCTTCTTTGATAAAGAGGATATGAATCATTTCCAACTGTAGTGATTGAAGAAAATATATTTGAAAAATGTTTTTGCACCAATCATTTACCATACATGATGACCGTTCATTATACATTCCACATGGGCCATGTATCATCTGTTTTAGAACTGCACTATATAACGTAGGCTCTAATCTCTTGTCTGGAATTTCAGCTCTGACAATATTATCATAATCGTTAGGAGTATGTAACTTACCATTTTCATACAAGATAATGACCATGTGGCCATATGATAAGCCTCTTTTTTGGTATTCAATAACATATGCATATGCTAGAACCTTCCAGAGTACATGTTTTGTTAGAATGTCGATCTTCATCTCATTAAATTTTGAATGAAATAATATTGTCAACAAATCAAGACAACGATGTGGTGACTGTCCAGGTAACAACCCAGCTTTAATTTTAGGCCAATTTGAATTGTAGGTCATTGTAAGGAAAATATAGTTTTCCATACTTTTGGACCAGAGCCATTACATCTTGATATTGCTGATATATGTCTCGTAGACTATCAACAAATGACGATGGTAACATTGTTCTACGACCAACATTACCTAAACAATATTTTCATGTAACAAAAATGGTAAATATATATATATATATATATTAAAAAAAAAAGCATGCGCACGTATAGTTGTAATACTATAAGTGACGATTTGTACCTCCATAATTTTCACTAGCATATATTG
This sequence comes from Camellia sinensis, assembly GCF_004153795.1. Classification (NCBI taxonomy): domain Eukaryota; kingdom Viridiplantae; phylum Streptophyta; class Magnoliopsida; order Ericales; family Theaceae; genus Camellia; species Camellia sinensis. The sequence continues at coordinate 227,617 of NW_021024684.1, forward strand.
CATCTAGAAGACCTTGAAAAAAATCAGCTCAAATGTGATTTTGATGAGTACGTATCCATCTTAATTTGTTAGACTCAATCTTCACGTAATTATCTACGACATAATGCTGTAAGAGGCAACCTCCTCGAAGAAAAAGAGATTGATCACCAGGGTGAATCTGAGTTAATAGTATTTGAATAATTTTAAATAATTAAAAATAAAGTTTTTGTATGAAATAATTATAGATTAAATAACTTTGCCGAAGTAACTTTTTGATATTATGTTTATGTTGTTACCTGTAGCATATAAGAATAGAAGTCACAACATGTTACTTTTCTGCCATCATTACTGTTGCTATTTGCATCCCATCCATATGAACCATAGGATAACAACTGAGGATACTTTAACAGATCATTGTATCTAACAATATCTATAATATTTAGGAGGCGACTATTGGTTGATTGGACGATGATATCTCTTGGAATTAAATTTGCAGCTTCTTCTCCACATACTAAACTTGCAGCAACTTCAGGAGCAGTCGGGAGGTTGTATTAGGGCCTATTACATTGTTTATAGTGGCTCGAGTTAAGACCCAACCCTTTTATATTTTTTGATTCGAGATCCGGTACTTATTGTTGTTGTTTATACTCTTTGTTGTCTTGTTGATTGGGATTGGTTGTCTGGAGTTGTTGGTCATGTTTTGAACATGTTGGAAGTTAGTGTTTCAAAGGAATTTATGTATGTTCGTTGTTTAGTTCTCTCAAGCGGTCATTACTTCACTTGAGTGGTCTTTCATTTTTTTCCAAATTTTGTGTTGCAGGTCTGAATTTTAGAGAGTGGGGTGTCCTTCGCTCAAACAGTCTTTCTTTCACTCCAGCAGTCTCTTTGCAGGTCTGAAATTCAGAAAAAGGTTCACTCTTTGCTTGAGTGATGATTAGCTCGTTCGAACAATTTTCTTTACAAGGTTATAATTCTAGAAACTTGGTTTCTTTGCTCGAGCCATAGATTGATTGCTTAACTGATGTTCTGTGTCTAATGCTCGAGCAGTATTTTGGTCGCTTGAGCGGTCTATGCGTATATAGGTACTGGAAAAAGATCTTTTCTTTTAATTTTTGCTTTCCTCTCTCTCTCTAAGAACCTTCTGAGCCATTTTCTTCACTCTCACTCTAATTCTTTCCTAAATATCTTTATACACTCAAATCCGCTACTCTTGCCATTTTGGTGCTTTGAGATAAAGTGTAGAGCTCATAGAGAGGAACATATTAATTTGAAAGGCTTAAGCTTTGGTCTCTGTTGATTTTGGGATTCATTCTTCTTTCTTTTTCTTCTATTGAGGTAGGGATTCCTTTAGCCTCCTAGTATGATTTTTAGCTTTGTTATGTACCTTTGGATAAAAGAACATTTTGGGGTTTTATTTGGATTGATTTGGGAAATTCAAAAGAGGGGTTTTCAAATGGATTCATGAAAATGTTGTGGGTATGGTTGTATTGATGATTAGGGATGAAATCTTGAAAATCTTTCATTCAAATAAATTTTTGAAAGAAACAGATATTTTGTTGGAAATTTTTGGAAATTTTTGATTTTGAATAAAAAGGTGAATTTTTGAATACCTTGGTGAATCTGGTCAGGTGGTGTGGTTGTAGTTATATCTATGTTGGTGTGTGTGTCCTTGATGAAAGTTCAGAAACTCGCACGGTCAATTGTCGATCCTTCTAGTTAGTACCAGTAAAATGGCTTTGGTAGTGCCTGTATAGCCTATTAGCAAACACATACCTAAAGATTCCCAATGTTATGTATCAATTGCCTTGTTTTTCTGCATTAAAAGTATCGGTTTATGAATTGATTTATAAAGATATCATTGAGTTGGTTTCAAAGAGGAAAATGTAACATTTTGGTAAATGGCATTCATGTGCATTCACCATATGATATAGTTAAGCATCATATTGTATGTTAAATTAATATCTACTGGGCTTTAGGTCACCCTATGTAGAAGCCAACTTTTAGGTGCTGATAGTATGCCTTCGCCAAAGACTTAGCTTATGAGGATCTTGGAGCTAAAGGCTTATTTATTTTTGTATTGTAAATTTCTTTTGTACAAGTCTCAGGCTTTTATTTGTATTGGGTTTGAGCCACTTTTGTTGAAACCAAGTATCATCTTGAAACTATGTAAACCCTCAGGGAAAGAACTTTTTTTTTTTTTGGTTCTATGTATATTCGTCGCATGCTATAAATTCATTACTTAGAGTTAATGAATGTATTAATGCATGTAATGTTATCTTGTAATACATTAAAGGAATTAATGAAAGAGAGAATGTTCTAGTAATACTGTCTTAATGAATAATTGAATTTGATGAGCATCTGTATATCTGTTAATAGGTTATGAGATTGTCAAAGTGTTATGATTTGGAGGAGTTACATTGTAGCTCTTTGATATGAAGTCTGCATTCATGGATTATGAGCATTTAAAATATTCATCATCTTCTCAAGCAAATCCAAGTGCAATTCTTGATTTTCAGACATTCTATTCTGATTCTCGTGGTCAATGTAACATATAGTTGCAAATATCTTGACCTATCAATAGAGCTTGGTAAGAGACTCCCAATCTTATGATATATTGCTCATTGTGCATGAAATGTGTATATACCTCGAGTTCTTATTGCTAAGTTTTCATCAACATGGAGCCCCATTGAAGTGAATGAGAAAATATGATTGTAGACCCGAATATTTTGTCTAAAATGATGATGACCCTCCACTGTTTGGTCAAAGAAAATATCAAACATCTTATTTGGAGCTATTATTGGACACAAAACAATTGTTCCATCATTACAACACATAGTAGATGTTTTACGATGGAACAATCTTATGTTGCAATGTCTACATGTAGTTAGAGCAAGAAACTATATTATTTGGTACCGTTCACTTTTATGAAAATTTCTTGCACAATTTTGATATCTCCTATGGATAAAATGATTGATTATCTGAAATATCTTCATCACTCAAAGCATCATGATTATGGTCGACAAGAGGGATATTTCCTATAACAACACATTCATGATGTGTTGCTTTATTATTAACATATTAGTATTTATTTGAAAGTGTTTTGTATTTAAAACCTAAGAAAAAGTTGCATGGTCATCTATTTGAATGTTTATTAAAAATTTTAATTGTTTTGTAAAAGTACTTGAATTAAGGCCTCGTTTGGGAACGTACTATGTTAATAACTTTTTAGCTTTTTACGAAAAGATGTGCGGAAAAGTAAAGAGAGTGATGTGACAACTTATAGTGACTTTTTGGCTAAAATACTTAGTTCACAAACATAGCCTAAATAATAGGTTTTTACCTTCTATCTAAACTTCGCGAGGATCATGTTGTCTACTGCCACTTGTGCTTCCACGCCATAAGTTGAATGAGTAGATACACATCGAGGTAGGTTTATACATGGTAACATAGTCATTTTACATTCCCGAATAAAAACATCAACCGCAATGAAATTGCCTTCTTTGTGAATGATTAGCAAAAGTGTCACTCGTGGGTCTATGCCATCTTGTTTGATTTCTTCTTAGAATTGCATCGAAAAACTTTTAACATGCATCCTAATAGTTAAAATTATATATATAACAAATTAAATGAATGTTATGGGAAATTTAGAATTGTAGAAGCTTCAAAAAATAATAACCTTAATAGAATTTCAATGCTTGCCACTTGTTTGTGCATTTCTCATATCATGTTCTTGCTCTGGATGAGAAGTTTGTTCAAGATTTTCAGACATTTGCCTTCTTTGTCAATAATTTGTTTGTCACCTTTCTAGTTGTTGTTAACGTTGTTTAGTAGTCAATGTAGCCCTCATTTTGTCTTGCGTAATTCTGCCACCTTTCCTTTTGAATTTCTCTTTGTTGAACTAGAGCCCTCGCTTTGATCGCGAATAAGCGATCTTCACCCATGCTGAGCAACATGACGCTGGTCCAATATTGATAAGTGTTGTTCAAGGGTCAAGTTTTGAAGGCGTAATTGTTCAAATTCTCTTTGTCGTTGTTTAATTTAAGCAATTGATTCCAAAGTTGAGCATTGCCTCCTCTATTGTAGATATAAACGATGTCGTTCACACTTTTGTTGTTGAACATGCCTCAAATTTGATGTATCAGGGCAATTGTAATTCATTTTTCCTGTGATTGTTAGCAAACTAACACTTACGTCGATGAAATCTAACTATTTTTAAAATGTGCCTACATTATATATTAGGTACTAATTACATATTTTATAGTTATTTATATGAAATTATATAATAGGTTATGGGATTGTTAACCACAACTTCACTCGTATATTCACAACTACAATAATAAGATTTGTATTTTTATATGTTTGTTTTTAGTAGTCAGTCTTATACATGTAGCGATCTCAGTTTCGACCCTTCTTTCATGCTTTGCCACTTCGGCTGGGCAGGTTGGGGATCGAGCTACCCGATTAGCTCACAGAGGTCCAGGAGGCAGCGCCCTGGCGGGGTTGAAGGGCAGCGCCCTCGAAGCAAAAATGCAAAATGCATTCGAAGTTGCTTGTTCGCTCGAACGGCCGTTTATGCGCTCAAGCGGAGAATGTTTGGTTCCAGAAGTTTGACCTGTCTGCAAAAGTACTGGGAAGGTCTATTCGATGCTCGAGCGGGGCTTTCCATGCTCGAGTGGACCATGTTATATCAGTTCGTGAATCTGATATTTCAGATCACTTTTGTATATCTCTCTCTCTAAAAACATCTCCTCTCCCTTCTCTCTACGTTTCCCTACGCCAAATTGGATCAAAATGTTGATTTCTTAAGATCCACTAGAGTTCCGCCATTAGTTCTTCATTAAAGTTGGTTAACTTCTCGAGGGCTTCGTTGTGTGCGGTGAAGATCGAGTTTCGACATCGTTGATTTTGAAGGTTTCATCTCATTTCTTCTTCAAAACTTGAGGTAGGGATTTTCTTAGAGTTATATATATATTTTTCCAAGATCTACATGATTCTCGAAATCATCCTTCTATAGCTTTGAAAATTGATTGTTAATTTAAGAAGTTGAGCGATTTTGAAAGTGGGTTTGTCTCTTGTTCTTTTAAAATGATCTTATGGGTTTTGATCTTCGTTGATTGAAGGAAAGATGATTTTTGAAAGTTTTCTTTCAAAAGATTTGAGTTGTATAGTTTTAGTGAGAAAATCTAGAATTCGGGATATTTTTTTAAGAGACTGAAAATCCATGAATGATATTGTTATGTTTATTTTGTGTGTCAAAATAAATGAATATTTGGAAAATAATGAATTTCAGGGAATATGAGAATTGTTGTTCATTTTGAAAATTATTGTTCAAAATGTTGAAATAGTCTTGAAATGACTAATTGTTGAGAATACTTGAGAAGGGAGAATTGTGTTATTCCTTGGATGATGAATTGGAATAAAAGTATTTATATTTATCATGTGTTATTGGCATATCAATTCCTTTGATTACATTAAACTTTCAAAGTTGATTTGAAAACTTGCATTGAGAAAAGAATGTTGAGAAACAAGTTTCCATGAATTGGTTTTGGGGTAAATACGGTGGTAAGTCTTGACAGGTGGTGTAGATGAAATTGAATAGGTGTCGAGCCTTCCAGTTAATACTTGTAAAAATGACAGATTATAGGTGTCGAGCCTTCTAGTCAATGCTGGTAAAAATGACAAATTGATAGTATTTGTATAGACTACTTGCAGACACCAACCCAGGGATTACCAGAGTCATATTTACCGCTCTTGAAATGAATTGTTAAGTTTTGAAGAATTAAAATTGCATGACATCATTGAGCATGACGGTTTTCAAAGTTCAAGATTTGATTTTCTTTCAAAAGGGCATAGCATGGCATATACATTTCATCTCTTGAGACTTGTATAGAATGTATATACTTTGTTAAAGATTTCATACTAGGCTTTATGCTCACCCCACGGGATTTTTGTGCAGGAAAAGATGTGGTGATGCCGCCTAACTAGAGGCGAGGAAATGTGTGTTGAGAGTATGAGACTCTCATTTTACTGTAACTCTGTGTGTAAGCCAAGGGCTGTATGTGTGTGGGTTTGAATAACCATTTTTTGTAACCAGGCTCAAGCCTTGGAAACTTGTAAACCACTTAGGGGTATTTATTTGTTTATTTACTTGTTGTTGGATTAATGTATTGTTGCATGAAGAACTATTGTATCATGTAATGTAAGTTTGCATATGAAAACACTTACATAAAAATATAAAGCTTATTATATTGTGAGTATACGAGTCGCATTGTGAATATACTATAACTGCCTCTTACATAATTTTATATAATGTAGGCACATTTTAAAGATAGCCAGATTTCATCTACGTAAGTGTTAGTTTGCTAACAATCTTAGGAAAAATGAATCACGATTACCCTGACACATCAAATTTGAGACATGTACAGCAACAAAATCGTGAACGACGTCGTTTATACCTACAACAGAGGAGGCAACGCTTAGCTTCAAAATCAAATGCTCAAACTGGACGACCACAAAGAGAATTCGAATAGTTACGCCTTCAAAACCTGAGCACTAAACAACGCTCAGCAAGATTGGAGCAACGTCGTCTTGCAAAAAAAAAAAGCTTAAAAGAGTTAACTGTGAGGAAAAAAAAAACAAACTTTTTAAGTGTAATCTAAGTCTAAATAATTGCACACATTTTATACTTCGCAATTTTTTATATATATAAAAAAAATTTGAATTTAAACTTATACTATATGTTTTTTTTTCCCAAAGGAACCTGGTAACATAATGGATCTTTTTATTTTCTATGAAAGTATAATTAACAGTAATACACAAAAAAAAATACAAAAATACAAATTGAAGACTCTCAGAACACTTACAGTTATATAGAATTTAAGAACACTGAAGAACACAAATTTTTTTAAACACATTCAGAAAATTTTAAAATGCTTAATTTTTTTTTAAACAAACAAATGACACCAATGATTCTTAAAATACTTACAGATAAAGAGATTTAATATACACTTAACAGTTTAAAAAAATTAAAACAATTTTAAAAAATAAATTTTTTGAACATTGATTATTTTTTATACCCCCCCTCCCCAAGAACCTGAACACTATTAATGAAGAAAATAAAAATTATAATGAACAGTATTACAGAAAAAAAAAGGTACAAAATATAAATCCAAGAGTCTTAGAACAATTAAAGTAATGCAAAATTTACTAACACATATTTTTTTAAACACATGGAAAAATGAAAAACACTGTTTTTTTTAACACACACACACAAAATGAAGACAACAAACAAAGAAACACTGAATTTTTAAAACACAGAAAATTTAATAACACTTTTTTTTTTTAATACACACACAAAATGGAGACAATAAACAAATAAATCATACCAATGACTCTTAGAGGTAAAGAGATTTGATATAGACTTCTAATAAAATAAAATAAAATTGTTTTTTTTAAAAAAACAAAAAAGAGGCACAAAAATCATTCTCGTTTCAATCCATTGAGAATGGAACAATCATTGCTGGAAAAAGTAACAGTCTGCTCGTCAAAGAAGAGGATTAATCAGGTAAGTTTTGAATTTGTGATATCTATTTATTTGTATGGTCTAGCCTGTTAAAACGGCAAATTTTAATTTATTTTTAAATTTTTGGAAAGTTGTTTTTCTAATTTTGGCTAGGGATAATATATGTGTGGGTGATTTTCTGACCACACTGCCCGCTTAGTAACCAGCTGGAGAGCACCGACAGAATAGATGGCACCTGGCTGACCTGCAACAGAAAGAGAAGATTCCTGCAGTGGTTCGTCCACCCGGGGGCACTCCGACGATCAAGTCAGTATATCTCTCAAAGATAAATCAAGTGCTAAACTCACAAGCTTGAGTATCAAAAGCATACCTTAGACCCATGGGGGTGCCTCTCTTTTATAGCCAACATAAACCTAGTCCCAATAGAAGCCTAACTTCTATGGACTCAGGATTACTGCTAATCTTGGACTCCCAGTAAGATTATGATAAACTCTCTAAGAGTCTTATCTTTACCCAAACTGAAGTCTTCTCCCAATCTAGGACTCTTGTCCATATCTAGGCTGAGTTCCCTCTTTATTCTAGGACTATTGTCCTTTATCCGCTTATCTCGGATTCCGATATCTTCGGAGACAACCTCAGCCTTGCCGAGATCACCTCGGCGTCACGACCAGGACACGTGGCATCTCGGCTGACACGTCGGCGTCACCTTGCCACGTGTTGGTACTCAAAAAATATATCTCCACAACAACCTTAAGTTGCAAATTGTGCTTACGCAGGCTTGGGTAATTGTGCAAGAGTTTTGATCAATTGCTTTACTCTTTATTCCACGTTGATTCAGGGCGGAAGTATAAGTCTAAAGGAATTCGGGTCCGATAATGGGAATTAGTACCTAGCTAAGATATCTTCGGAGGCAACCTCGGCCTAGCCGAGATGACCTCGGCACAACGACCAAGACACGTGGCACCTCGGCTGACACGTCTCTAATGCAACTTTCATTCTCTGAATGCTTGTGCCTTTGTTTTTTCTTGACTGCCTTTGCATGATTCTATACTTAAAATATTTTGCGTGTCTTTAGTATGCTTTTCCTTCTTTGTTCAACCTTGTCGGAGTGACATACTTCATATCGGTGTTCATTTCACTTTGTAGGTTCATAAACTCTTTACTTGCTATTAAGCTCAATCTTTCACAACTCTTCTGAATCTGTTTACTTGTCATCTGTTGCCTTCTATTTTTGTCTCTCTTCAAGTTTGGAATTGTTTGAATGCCTGGCACTGTTCTTATCATATCCGCTTTCTATTGCTAGCATCGTGTCTGGGTCATTACTTTCTTGTTCTTCACATACTTACTTAGTGCTTGTGCACTTGGCTTTATTCTTGAACTTTGTCGTCTTCTTGACTATTTTTCTCTTTTTTCATTCAATCCTCTGGCTTTTTCTCTTTCTAGATTTTTTGCTTAAATCCATCATTGTTCCAAGCTTTCAAGCTTCTGCAATTGTCTTCGTTCCTCTCCTCCGGTGAAGCTTACGTCATTCTGTCATTGTCGTCAGACTTCGGCAATTCTCATTTCGGCTTCCCTCTTTCTGGAAAGCCACTGTTCCTCCTGATTTTATTTCTTGTTGCTTTTTAAGAATTTCTGCTTCATTGTTAATCACCATTGCTGTTTTACTCGTTGTTTCCAAATTATCTTCTTGAATACACACATCTGTTGATTTCTGCCATTGTTCTTGGTTTGACACACTTGTGCAATCTTTTTGTCTTGATTTCCTGATAGCTTCATTACCATTCTTGATTACAAATTACATTCGTGTTTCTGTTTTCTGTGTCTTTTTCCAGATTCTTACTTTCAATCCTTGCCTTTAAACTCCGAGGTGCCAATCGCCGAGAAGAGCCTTGATCAAACTCTTCGGGAGATCGATGCTGAGCTCGAGGCCGAGAAGGCTGCTGAGAAGTCTTCCCAACTGTCTTCTATATCCTGCCATTGATGCCGAGTAGTTTTGTTTCCTTCTTGAAATTGTTGCTGAGATAATGGTAGAGAAGCTCTCCCAACTGACTGCCAATGCTGAACCACCGTCAACCGTTGTAGTAGATTAGTCCGACGTTCTTATCCTAGTCCCTAGTTCTTAGGGTCTTCATCTTTGCACTTTTGTTTTCTTTGCATATGCAACCTTTTTTGCTTCTGAAAAATGTCTATTATTGGCCGATGTTAACATTCCTTGCTCTTTGATTATCATTCCTTCTTCTACTGTATTTGATAGCCATGTCGGGTAATTGACTTCTTGAATGGCCCTGTTCTCCAGAAGTCTGTCTACTTCTTCCTCTACTACTTCGACGTGGATCAACGTCGGTCCTTTTGCTCGTTGGATTTACAGGTTTGGCCGACCTGTCGATGTTCAGTTGGTGGCAAGTGACCTTGGGGTCAATGCCAGGCATTTCGTAAGGTGTCCAAGCAAAATACCTCAATGTTTGCTCTCAAAAAAGCTTCCAATTCCCTTTCTTCTTCTTCGGCTAAGCCTAAGCCGAGAAGAAAGAAGCGTTCTTTATCCCCCTCCTGGACGAGGATTTTCAGTGCCTCTTCACTCCTCTCGACTAGCTCCTTGTCGACATCATCTAGTACCTTTATGTCCTCGTTTTCAATCTCTGCCTTCTCTGGTTCTCGAATGCTGCAGGTGGATTTCATTGCTACCATGGAGCAATTCTCTGCCTGCAGTTGATCCCCTCTGACTTCTTCAATCCCTTGTTCTATTGGAAACCGCGGTAGTTGGTGCAATGTTGAGGGAACTGCCCCCATTGCATGCAACCACGGCCTTCCCAAGACGATATTGTATGGCGAGGGCGTGTCAATTACCATGAATTCTGTCTTGATCTTCTTCTAACTGCTTTTGCATGATTCTATACTTAGAATATTTTGCATATCTTATGTACTTTTCCTTCTTTGTGCAATCTTCTCGGGGTGACACACCTCGGTTATGCCACCTGACGTTTTACTTCGGCAAGTACTTGTCCTGTAAATTGCTTACAAATTTCAACAAGGATAAACATAACTATTTTAATCTCAACTTCGTAAACTTTTCTTAAGTTATAACAAGTGCTAAACAATGATCTACTTGTAAATTGCTACAAATTTCCACAAGTGTTAAACAATATATATTGGCTTAACTTCAACTTGTAAATTGCTACAAATTTCAACAAGTGAAGGTAAACAATTATCTCGACTTAACTTCAACTTGTAAATTGCTACAAATTTCAACAAGTGAAGATAAACACTGATCTCGGCTTAACTTCAACTTGCAAATTGCTACAAATTTCAACAAGTGAAGGTAAACAATTATCTCGGCTTAACTTCAACTTGTAAATTGCTACAAATTTCAACAAGGTAAACAATTATCTCAACTTAACTTCAACTTGTAAATTGCTACAAATTTCAACAAGTGAAGATAAACAATGATCTCGGCTTAACTTCAACGTGTAAATTGCTACAAATTTCAACAAGTGAAGATAAACAATGATCTTGGCTTAACTTCAACTTGTAAATTGCTACAAATTTCAACAAGTGAAAGTAAACAATTATCTCGGCTCAACTTTAACTTGTAAATTGCTACAAATTTCAACAAGTGTTAAGCATTACTTCGGTTTAACTTCAACTTGTAAATTGCTACAAATTTCAACAAGTGAAAGTAAACAATTATCTCGGCTCAACTTCAACTTGTAAATTGCTACAAATTTCAACAAGTGTTAAGCATTACTTCGGTTTAACTTCAACTTGTAAATTGCTACAAATTTCAACAAGTGAAGATAAACAATTATCTCGGCTTAACTTCACCTTGTAAATTGCTACAAATTTCAACAAGCGTTAAGCATTACTTCGGTTTAACTTCAACTTGTAAATTACTACAAATTTTAACAAGTGAATATAAACAATTATCTCGAACTTGTAAATTGCTACAAATTTCAACAAGCGTTAAGCATTACTTCGGTTTAACTTCAACTTGTAAATTGCTACAAATTTCAACAAGCGTTAAACGCATTCTTCTTTTCTCTGCCCCCCCAGTGTGAACTTAAAATCCACTTGGGTTCTCATCATATATGTAGTTTCGACCTTGTCACTGAGGTTTAATTCAAGCCGAGGTTGTCGGCCTTGGTTTCTCTATTAATCTTACTTGGCTCCAACCTGAGTTTGATTTTCGGCCTCGCATCGACGAGCTGTTTCTCTTTTCTTGTTCTGACGCCTTTGTTCCCGACATGTCCTCCTCGGACCTAGCATACTTCTCAATTCTGGCCAACTTTAGTCTGATCTTGTGTGTTTTCTTTTTATCTTCTGGGATCTGAGATCTACTCATTGTGCTCTTCTCTTCTCGGATTCAAGTCCCGAGATCTTATCTTCTGGAATCTTGGATCTGCTCACTCAGGTTGAGCTCTTCTTTTCTCGGACCTACTTATCTAGGCCGAGATCATGTCTTCTGGGATCTGGGATCCGGGATTTGCTCACTCAGGTTGAGCTCTTCTATACTTGAATGTTATCTCCTTGGGAGTACTCATGCCCCCCTGTCTTTGCATCCCTTCTAGAAGGGTCTTCGTTCCTCCGCAGGTATCTATCCTTCCATACCTAGAGGTCATCTTCGTTGTAGTATCCGCTTCGATCTGTTGTCTTTGGTGCGTTACCTTCCTGGCTGGCGTCTTTCACTCCGTGACTCTGGTCACGAGTTTCTGTGTTGCGGTCATCCTTCAATGTCGAGATCGATAGGTCTCCCACTCTCAGCAGGAGCATTGTCTCTAATCTGATCCTTCTGTCCATCATTAGCCATCTATTCTTCTTTCTTTCCCACAGAGGGCGCCAAATTGTGTGGGTGATTTTCTGACCACATTGCCCGCTTAGTAACCAGCTGGAGAGCACCAGCAGAATAGATGGCACCTGGCTGACCTGCAACAGAAAGAGAAGATTCTGGCGGTGGTTCGTCCACCCGGGGGCACTCCAACGATCAAGTCAGTATATCTCTCAAAGATAAATCAAGTGCTAAACTCACAAGCTTGAGTATCAAAAGCATACCTTAGACCCATGGGGGTGCCTCTCTTTTATAGCCAACATAAACCTAGTCCCAATAGAAGCCTAACTTCTATGGACTCAGGATTACTGCTAATCTTGGACTCCCAGTAAGATTAGGATAAACTCTCTAAGAGTCTTATATTTACCCAAACTGAAGTCTTCTCCCAATCTAGGACTCTTGTCCATATCTAGGTTGAGTTCCCTCTTTATTCTAGGACTCTTGTCCTTTATCCGCTTATCTCGGATTCCGATATCTTCGGAGATAACCTCGGCCTTGCCGAGATCACCTCGGCGTCACGACCAGGACACGTGGCACCTCGGCTGACACGTCGGCGTCACCTTGCCACGTGTTGGTACTCAGAAAATATATCCCCACAATATATTTTCAAGTTTGTTACTTTTGATTGAAGAATGATTTTTATTTTTATTTTTATTTTTATTGAGAAATTCATACCCTAACATTATGTTTGGTTCATAGATTTGGGTGAGATTTGAAAAACAAAAAGTGAATACTTTTTCCTTTTCATTTTCAAATCCCTAATGTTGTGTTTGGTTCATAAATTTAGGTAGAGATTTGGAAAGAAAAAGAAAAAGAAAAAGGTAGGCGGAAAATAAGTGAAATGTATTTATATTCCATTCACATTTCACTTGCCTTTTTCTTTTCTTTTTCAAATCTTTACCCAAATCTATAAACCAAACAACCCTAAATGTTTGTTAAAAGTCTTGAAAGAAAACAAAAGGTTGAAAACAATGAACTATATTATTGTGTTGTGCTCTCTTTTCCAATCTAAATGAAATTTTGTGATGCTTTGCCTCAATATATATATATATATATATTTAATATGTGGTGCTCTGCCTCAAAATTAATTGATGGAATTGGGATATACTTCTTTTTATACTCTTCTGCTTTATTTTTTCCAATCTAAATGAAAGTTTGTGATGCTTTGCCTCAATATATATATATATATATATTTAATATGTGGTGCTCTGCCTCAAAATTAATTGATGGAATTGGGATATACTTCTTTTTATACTCTTCTGCTTTACATAAATAAAATCCTTATTTTAACTTTAATGTTTGTCAAAGGTCTTGGAAGATTATTTTTTCATTTGAGAGATTTGTACTGAATAATAATGCACTGTTTCAGTTCAGTTTTGTGAGTTAAATGCTTGCCAAATTTTAGAATGATGTTTATAATTCTTTGTTATATTTTAAAGGGGTGGAAAGTAGAGTATCATGTGATTATAGTACTATAGAATGTAATGGGGAGGAATATTGAGAATGAAATAGAGAAAGCAAGTGTAGAATTGACTGAAGATAATATGGTTAATCAAACAGATGAAATAAGAAATGCAAAAGACCATTTAGAGGTTCCTAAGCTGAGAATGGTATTTGACTCCATGGATAAGGTTATGAAATTTTACACAAGATATGCAAAGGAAAAAGGTTTTGCCATGTAGCACTTCGTACTTCTTAGTAAAATGAAATTATATTTGACTATTTGATTATCATAATTGATAACCTTTTTAGTTTATATTTAAGCCTTGGTTGAGGCGTACCATAATAGTTGGGCGAGATTAGATCAAAAATTCCAAATTTAAATAGTTATTCCTAAATAATTTCACTCTATTATCATTTTCTCTCTCCACACTTTGAAAAAATTATTTCTCGGACTTCAATTTGGACACAAGAATGACCCTAAAAGGAGTTCGGACGAGAGAGTTATTTTCGTTTAAAGTTTGCAAATCTATGTTGTGTACATAGTTTGCTTGAGCACAAGTTTCACTGCTCGAGCGGTCCATAGATCCTTTCACCTCTATTTTTCAAAATTGTCTGAGATACTGTAAGCCTTGATTCACCACTCAAGCACACTTTTGACTGCTCGAGAGGTCTGCTCGACAAAGTATAGATACTGTGAGATGTCATTCACCACTTAAGCAGTCTGTTCGAGATTTGATTTTTAAAAAGTCAGTTTTGGGTCAAATCTATCTCATTTTTCACTCTCTCTTCTCTCTCTTTCCTCTATTTCCGAAAATCCTAAGCTATCAAGCTTGGATGTCGTCTACATCCACTAAAAATCTCACCCTAATTCCTTATACCAAAACATAGAGCATGGAGAATGCTTTCCTTTAATCTAAGCGGGTTGTGTTTTCGTTGAAGTTAGATTTTTGGGCTTTCTTCTCTTCTTGCTTGAGGTTGGAATTTTTTTGCTTCTTTTCAATATCCCTCTATAGATGGATGTGTGGTAATTTCTATTGCATGAAACATAGGATTGAAGTGAAATTTTTGAAAAGCATATAGATGAGGTTAGGGTTTTAGTTTAAAGGGGTTCAAGTTATGATATATGGTTAATAATCGAAGTTTCGGTTAGATGAATCAAATTAATAAAGTTGAATATAAAAAACCCTAATTTTGTTTGTCAAATGAGAAAGAGATAAATTGTTATTTTAAATATTTGTTGGGTTATGTTGATTAAGTGAACTAAAAAGGTAAAAATGGGTGGAGAATGAAATCAAATGATTATTATAAATTGATTTATAATGTGATATGGAAAAAGAAAGAGTTAACCGATTCATCACTAATATTGGTTATGTCATAATTATTAATGAAGTGGATTTGTGAAATTATATTGATAATTGCATTGTGTCGTCATGAGAAATAGTATTTTATCTTGTAGAGGTTTTGTTCTTGGCTATCGGTGGAGAATGATATTGATTGTTGTAAAATAGGTTATGTGCGTAATGTAATGTTGATTAAATCTTATGAATTGGAATGATGAGTGATATGAGGAATTGATGGATTAAAATGTTGGAAAAAAGGTCTGTTTCCTTCCGACTTGTAACTACTAAAGTGTGGCACTTGATAGAGGTTCCGCTCTCATTTCGAAGTAGTGCCCGGAAAAGCTTATGGATTGTTGGGCTTTATAGAGGTTTTGCATTCCTCCTACTAGCCATCAGTAAAGTGTGGCGCTTTGAGATAGGTTCCACCTTGCTTTACGGTTAGCGCTCAATAAACTGTGTTGGATTGGCTTGACGAAGCCGGTTGTTAATTATGTTATATTTGTTGTTTGGCTATAGAATTGTGCAGATATATGTGACATGGTGGATTTGTGTGGGAGGTTTAAAGGGTGTTGTTGGGATAATTCTATAATAAATTGGATGATATTGTTTGTCTATACGATATGTGTTGGTATGTATAATTGGTGTCATATGGATTATAGGAAGTTGGCAGGTGGGAGTGTAATTATCATTTTTGGATTAAAGGTCAGAATAAGTGTAAGATTGATTGGTTTAAAGCCTTTTTTCTAAAGTAAAGGAGATTTGAAGAACTTCTTTTGAATTATAAGTGATAATTTGAAAAGATAATAAAGAAGTTTTCCTTGAAAGGCCGAAAAGGGATTTAGAGATGGAAGTGTTTATTTATGTATGTTTATTTTGGATATAAAAGAACACAATATTTATATAATTATCATCTAACAGCATTCATGATCACATGTATCTATTGGCCTTATTATTGATAATCATTGTAGATCTTTACTGTATCTTCATGTTCATTCCATGTTGTTTAACCATTTTTCAGGTCCTTGGGTTGCGTCTTCCGAGGTTCTAGAAGTTATATTAATGATGGACTATTCCTTTAGATTAAGGATGAATGATTAAATTGTTGTAGAAATGATATGATTCTTGTATCGTAATTGTTTATTTTTGTAAGATTTGATGTATGTCTAAGGGCAATAATTGTAATTTGTTGTAATGAAAACTTTATCATTTGTATTATACGAAAGAGAAAATTTCCTATTGACTTGTTTGTATTCATGCTTTTGCACTCATGTTATGTAATTGGACTTAAGAGGGAAATTTGGTAATAAATGCTAGTACATAAAATTGGGGCATTACATGCTGTGTGTAAAAGAACTTCTAGTACAGGAGATGATATAGAGATTAGATATGTGACAATTACTTGTAATTACGATGGAAAGCAAAAGATCCAATCAAGCAACCCTGTTAAGTTGTAACCACAATCAAAGACAAATTGCAAGGCTAGGGTCACGACAAATCTATGCGTAAGTGGAAAGTGGAGGTTGAACTTCGTTGAGCTTGACCATAACCATGGACTGAGTCTACGGAAAACTCGATTCTTCAAATGCAATCGGATACTTCAACCACATATCAAATGAAGGCTTGAATTGAATGATATAGATGGCATCAAAATGAACAAGAATTTTAATTCATTTGTAGTTGAGGGAGGTGGATATGAGAAGCTAACATTTTTTAAGAAGGATGCGAGAAACTATCTTAATGAAATAAGGCGTTTACAGCTCAAGGGAGGAGATGATATT
The DNA here is from genome assembly GCF_004153795.1 of Camellia sinensis. Classification (NCBI taxonomy): domain Eukaryota; kingdom Viridiplantae; phylum Streptophyta; class Magnoliopsida; order Ericales; family Theaceae; genus Camellia; species Camellia sinensis. The sequence continues at coordinate 244,498 of NW_021024684.1, forward strand.
GCAATGCAAAACTACTTTCTAAAAATAAAATCCGACAATTCTAGCTTCTTTTCCATGATTGATTTGAATGAAAAAGGCCGATTAAAGAATGTATTTTGGGCAGATGCAAAGAGTAGAGCGGCTTGGCGTGACTTTGGCAATGTAGAACATGCCATTTGCTCATTTGTTGGAGTGAACCACCATGGGCAATTGATATTGCTAGGATATGGATTAATCTCAAGTGAATACATAGAGCCATTTACATGGCTATTTCAATCTTGGCTCACACGCATGTTTGAAAGCCCTCCGAGTGCAACAATCATAGATCAAGACAAAGCTATGCAAAAGGTTATTGCAAAGGTTTTTCCCAATGCACGACATAGGTGGTGCTTGTGGCATATCATGAAAAAGGTGTGCAAAAAATCGAGAAAGTACAAAGAATATGAACCAATCAAATTTGAAATGCAAAATGTTGTTTATGATTCATTGACGAAAGAAGAATTTAAAGAAAGATGGGATAGGTTCTTTGAGATGTTTGAACTTCAAAGTAATGAGTGGTTACTTGGGTTGCATGAATAGAGATATCGTTCAGTGCCAGCTTTTGTCAAAGATATATTTTGGGCAAGAATGTCAACAACTCAGTGTAGTGAAAGCATGCATGCCTTTTTTGATGGCTATATCAATTCAAAAACCATTTTGAAATAGTTTGTTGAACAATATGATAATACATTGGCAAAAAAGGTAGCAAATGAAAATCATGAGGAATAAAATTCTTTTAACTCACACATTCGATGTATAAGTCGTTAGGAGATAGAGACCCAATTTCAAAGTGCTTATACAAGAGCAAAATTGAAAGAGTCCAAACTAGACATATTAAGAAAGATTTATTGTGATTTGACTGCATGTAAGGAAGGTGGTGGCATTTTAAAATATACAATTGATGAATATGTCAAAGTTGAAGAAAGCCATTGACGTGCAACTTGCATTGTTGTTTTTAAGGATGATACGAAAGAAGTTAATTGCAATTGTCAATTATTTGAATTTAGGGGAATCTTGTGCAAGCATCGAATCACGGTCTTCATTCATAGAAAGATTTACCAAGTACCAGAGAAGTACATCTTGAGGAAATGGAATAAAAATGTTAAAAGGAGCCACATGAGAGTTCGGATTAGATATGACAATTGTTCTAGCAAACCTAAAGTATGACAATTTCATAAAATTTGCAATGTCTTTCATGAGGTTGCCGATTTAGGGGTTGAGGCTGAAGATAAGTGTGACAAGATGATTGCATGGATACAAGAATTGAAATAAGAGTTCACAGAAGTTGAAGATGTTTATGGTAGCAATAAGCCAAGATCTACAAGTATTCATTATGGTTTTACCTCATGTGGGGATGGTATAATAATTTCAAAAGTAGAGCCATTCTTGATCCATTGGCTCTTCGTCAAAAGGGGCAACCACCATAAAAAAGAAAGCAATCCATCGTTAAAAAAGCTATTAAGAAAAAGAAGGAAAGAAATAAAAAGAAAAAGACCACTACTTGTAATGAGGGAAATGTAGTGAAGGTAATTAATATTATACATTTTTTTACTTCTTTTATTGATTATTTTTTCCCATGAACTTTTTATTTTTAATGTTTAAATAGGACTTTGAAGAGACTGGAAATGTTCATGTTACAAGTTTTGGTGTGATTGGAACACAAGAGGGCTTTACCTTAAATGTAAGACATTTATTTATTTATTTATTTTAAACACAATGATGTTAGTAGGATTAAAGTATAATTGATGTAATATTTTTGACAATGTAGGAGACTGAAATGCAACAGTCACAATATATTGGTAAAAAGAGTTTTGCCTTTAATAGGGGATCATTAATGTGGCCGAACATGTCTGCCCATCCAAATTTTACAAGGATACATCCCTAATATGGTCATCAAAATATGCTATTAGGCAGAAGATATCCATTTCAATCAAGAATAGGAGGACAGTGTGTAACGCCCCAAATTTCTAGCCCAAATGATAAGACAACAATCATGGTTCTTTCAAGGAAAACCGAATATAAATCTCCAAATTTACATTACATGATACAATAGTTCTTCATGCAATAATACATTAATCCAACAACAAGTAAATAAACAAATAAATACCCCCAAGGGTTTACAAGTTTCCAAGGCTTGAGCCTGGTTACACAAAATGGTTATTCAAACCCACACAAACACAGCCCTTGGCTTACACTCAGAGTCATAGCAAAATGAGATCATTGTACTCACGTCCCTAGTTGGGTGGGATCTCCACATCTTTTTCTGCACAAAAATCCCGTAGGGTGAGCATAAAGCCCAGTAGGAAATTCTTAATAAAGTATATACATTTTATACAAGTCTCAAGAGATGAAATGCACATGCCATGCTATGCCCTTTTTGAAGATAAATCACATTTTCATCTTTTGAAAACCATCATGCTCAATGATATCATGCAATTTCAATTGTTCAAAACTTAACAATTTATTTCAAGGGCGGTAAATACAACTCTGGTAATCCCTAGGTCGGTGTCTAGTGTAGACTATACAAGTACTACCAAATTGTCATTTTTACCAGTATTAACTAGAAGGCTCGATACCTGTCCGAGTGGGTTTTCAGTCTTTCACCCTGGACTCTCAGGCCAACTTATTCAATATCATCTACACCACCTATCAAAACTTACCAACGTATTTACCCCAAAACCATTCCATTAAAACTTGTTTCTCAACATTCTTTCTCAATGCAAGTTTTCAAATCAACTTTCAAAGTTTAATGTAATCAAATGAATTGATATGCCAATTTCACAAGATGAATATAAATACTTTATTACAATTCATCATCCAAGGAATAACACAATTCCCTCTTCTTAAGTATCCTCGACAATTAGTTATTTTAAGACTATTTCAACGTTTTGAACAATAATTTCTAAAATAAACAACAATTCTAATATTCCCTAAAATTCATCATTTATATAAATATAAATAAGAAATTTTCCAAACATTCATTTATTTTGGCACACAAAATAAATATAACAATATTATTCATGGATTTTCAGTCTCCTTTAAAAAAAAAAATCCCAAATTCTAGGTTTTCTCACCAAAACTATACAACTCAAAAATTTTGAAAGAAAACTTTCCAAAATCATTTTTTCTTCAATCAACGAATATTAAAACCCATAAAACCATTTTAAAAGAACAAGAGACAAACCCACTTTCAAAATCGCTCAACTTCTTGAATCAACAATCAATTTTCAAAGACATCGAAAGATGATTTCAAAAATCATATAGATCTTGCAAAAATATATATGTAACTCTAAGCAAATCCCTACCTCAAGTTTTGAAGAAGAAATGAGATGAAACCCCCAAAATCAACGGTATCGAAACTCGATTTTCACCGCACACAACGAAGCCTTCAAGAAGTTAACCAACTTTGATAAAGAACTTATGGCAGAACTCTAATAGATCTTGAAAAATCAAGGTTTTGATCCAATTTGGCGTAGGAAAATGTAGAAAGAAGAGAGAGGAAAGGGTTTTTAGAGAAAGAGAGATACACAAAAGTGATCTAAAATATCAGATTCACGAACTGATATAACATGGTCCGCTCGAGCGTGGAAAGCCCCGCTCGAGCGTCAAATACACTTTCCCAGTACTTTTGCAGACAGTTCAAACTTCTGGAACCAAACATTCTCCGCTCGGGCGCATAAACGGCCGCTCAAGCGGACAAGCAACTTCTAATGCATTTTGCATTTTTGCTTCAGGGGCGCTGCCCTAGGATCCGCCAAGGGGCACTGCCCCTTGGACCCTCGCGAGCTGACCGGGCAGCTCGATCCCTGCAAGGGCGCTGCCCTCTGGACCCCCGTGAGCTGACCGACTAGCTCGATCCCCGACATACTCAGCGAAGTGGCGAAACTGGGATCGCTATAACATTCCACCGTTAAAGAATTTCGTCCCCATAATTTCAAATCAAACTACCCAAACAAAGGGTTTCTACCGATCAAAACCACGTTATTTCATTTTCAAATCACAGTACTAACTCTCAACCAAATTCCACCATTTCCACCATGGTTATCTCATTAACAACAACCTCCCAAATACGCATAAACATGAAATTTTTCAAAAAGTAATGGCAACTCTAAACAACCTTATGCTTAAAACAACAACGCACATATCAACATGTGGTTAACAACTTTAAATATGTTTCCCTCAACACTAGGGAATATTACAAAGAAAAGCAACTTAAGCATTTTCAAATAAATCCAGATATTTGGAGCAGACTTCCGCCTCCGTTCCCACGTTGCTTCTTCAACCCCATGGTTTCTCCACAACACCTTTACCGACGGTATAGTTTTGCCCTGTAGCACTTGCTCCTGGGCATCTAATATTTGAACCGGTCATTCTTAATAAAAGGCATCATCATCTACATCCAAGTCAGCCAAATCAAGCACATGAGAAGGGTCGGGTTCATACTTCCTAAGCATAGCTACATGAAATACATTATGAACTCGCGAAAGTTGTGGTGGTAAAACTAACCGGTATGCCACTTCCCCAATTCGCTCTAAGATCTCAAAAGGCCCAATGAACCTTGGAGATAATTTACCGCTCTTACCAAATCTCATCAAATCCCGCCTTGGTGAGATTTTTAGAAACACATGATCACCAACTTCAAAAGATAAAGGTCGTCTCCTCTTATCGGCATAACTCTTTTGTCGGCTTTGGGCCGTAGCTAACCTCTTTCGATTGAGAACAACTTTCTCGGTTGTCTCTCTAACAATTTCCGAACCTAGTAACGGTGCATCACCCACTTTGGCCCAACAAACTGGTGATCTACAAGGTTGGCCATACAAGGCCTCAAATAGTGCCATCCCAATATTACATTGGTAACTATTGTTGTAAGCAAACTCAATCAATGGTAAGTGTCTTTCCTAAGGCTCCTTAAAATCAACGACACAAGCTCTAAGCATGTCCTCCAAAATCTGAATGGTACGTTCCGACTGTCTATCGGTTTGAGAATGATAAGTGATATTAAGAGTCAACTTAGTTCCCAACGCTTCTTGAAGGCTTTGCCATAACCGGGCAGTAAAACGAGAATCCCTATCTGACACGATAGTCACAGAGACTCCATGAAGTCAAACTATATCTCTAATGTACAACTTTGTCAAGCATTCAACTGAGTCGCTGGTGCTCATCAGAATGAAATGGGTAGACTTAGTCAACCTATCAACAATCACCCAAACGGTGTCATTGCCTCATTGTGTTCTAGGAAGCCCAACTACAAAATCCATGGTAACACACTCCCATTTCCACTCGGCTATCGGTAAGGGTTTTAACAAACCCGCTGGTCTTTGGTGTTCGGCCTTCACTTGTTGACAAGTAAGGCACTTCGATATAAATAAAGTGACATCCCGTTTCATACCCCTCCACCAAAACTGACGACTAAGATCATGATACATTTTAGTGCCTCCCGGGTGTGCTGCAAGGCGTGAGTGATGGAACTCCGAATTACTTCATCTCTACAAGATTCTGGTACAAACAAACGGTCTAGGTAACATACACTTAGATCCAAGTGAACGTTCCAACCTTTCTCTTCCTTTCCATTAGAAACCTTAACACGGATTGATTCCACATCACGGTCTCCTCATTGTGCCTCTATGACCTTACTAGCCAAGGTAGGTTGAGCATTCAAAGTAAACAAGATAGCACTCTCTCCGAACTCACCCAAGTGCAAATCAAACTTGCCAATAACATCTAGAATATCCTATTCGAAAATGGCCACACTTGCCAAACTACTCACAGATTTTCGACTCAAAGCATCGGCCACCGCATTGGCCTTCCCTAGATAATAGTGTAACTCAAAGTCATAATCCTCCATAAATTCCATCCACCTCTGTTGTCGTAAATTCAAGTCTTTTTGAGAAAACAAATACTTTAGACTCTTATGATCGGAGAAGACTTCAAACTTCTCACCGTACAAGTAATGCCTCCAAATTTTCAAAGCAAAAATCACCGCTGCTAATTCTAGATCATGGATGGGGTAATTTTTCTCATGAGTTTTCAATTGTTGTAAACCATAGGCCATAACTTTTCCCTCTTGCATCAAGACATAACCAAGTCCATCCTCAGACGCATCACAATAGACAGTGTAATTCAAATCCCTTTCCGGAATTATCAAAACTGGTGCGGTAGTCAATCTAGTCTTAAGCTCTTGGAATGACTTTTCATAAGCCTCACTCCACACAAATTTGATACCCTTTTTAGTCAACCTAGTCAAAGGTGCAGCTAGTCTAGAGAAGTCCCTTACAAAACGTTGATAATACCCCGCTAATCCCAAGAAACTCCGGATTTCAAAAACATTCTTGGGTTGTTCCCAGTCCTGTACGACATCTATATTTGAGGAATCCACAGTCACTCCCTCTCTAGACACTACATGCCCCCAAAACTTCAACTTTGTTAACCAAAACTCACATTTTTCAAATTTGGCATACAATTGGTGCTCACTAAGTAAACCCAGCACTACCCGCAAGTGAGTCTCGTATTCCTCTTTAGAGATTGAATAAATCAAGATGTCGTCCACAAAGACGACCACAAAATGGTCCAAGTATTCCCAAAAAATTATGTTCATCAAATCCATAAAGAAAGCCGGTGCATTAGTTAACCCAAAAAGCATTACAAGGAATTAATAGTGGCCATAACGAGTACGAAAAGCCATCTTCTGAATGTCCTCCTCCCAAACTCTCAACTGATGGTGCCTCAACCTCAAATCTATTTTTGAGAAGCAACGAGACCCTCTAAGTTGGTCAAATAAATCATCTTTTCTGGGTAGAGAATACTTGTTCTTAACTGTAACTCTATTAAACTTGTAGTAATTAATACACAACCGCAATGACCTATCCTTCTTCTTCGCAAAGAAAGCCGGCGCTCCCCAAGGCGATGTACTAGGGCGAATGAAGCCCTTGTCTAAAAGTTCTTGGAGTTGAAGCTTCAACTCATGCAATTCGGCGAGTGCAAATCTATACGGTGACATGGAAATCGATGCCGTGCCAGGCACTAATTCAATGGAGAACTCGATCTCCCAGTGACGTGGTAAACTAGTAAGATCTTCTGGAAAAATATTCAGGTATTCGCAAACTACCCTTGGCAACTCAACACGAGCCCCATCACTCTCACTATCCAAGAGAGTTGCAAGAAGGCCACTAAGCTTGCTCTTACTACGAGGGTTAAAACTGGCGACAAGGCTCTATCAACTCGGTTCCCCAAAAAATATAAACGAACACCACCCAAAGTGCACACTGTAACTCTCTGACAGTAACAATCAATCACAGCTTGATAAGAACACAACCAGTCCATGCCTAAAATGACATCAAAACTTGACATATCTTGCAACACAAAAGCAAACGGAAGTCGGCACCCGGCAGCTTTTATTTCACAATCACGACAACCCCAGTCTAAATCAACTGTACCCCCAACAGGTGACTCTAATCTGAGTGGAGGCACTAATCGTGCTACCTCTAACCCTAATGTAGAAGCAAATACAGTAGATATAAATGAATGAGACGCACCCGTGTCTATTAATACATTAGCCAAAGAATTACACACAACAAAAATACCTTTCACAATTGAGGATTCTGGCAACTGCTCTGGCACGTTAATAGCATACACGAGCCCTTGTGGCCCCTAATTAACTTGCTCCCCTCTTGGAGCATAGGCCTGTTGTACTGACTGAGCCGAAGTGGCTCCCTGATTAACTTGCGAAGTTTAGACTGATTGTGCATGCTGGTGGCTCTGAGTCTGCCTCGACCCAAATGTGCCGAATACGCCTCCCAACTGTGGGCAAGCTCTCGTAATATGCCTCAGCTGACCACACTAATAACAATTAAACCCTTGACTTTTATTCTGAGATTGAGACTGACTTTGAGATCGGTTAGGTAGTGGTACCATTAACTGTCATCCTCCTTTCTGTGGGCATGAGAAGGCTTTGAGACCCGGTTGGCCACACTTGAAACACGAGAAGCTACTTGATGCACTTTTTCCCGGACCCGCACTAGGCAAAGGAAAAGTGGATCTAGACTGCTGTGGTTGGGACTGGGATGGATAGGTGTTCCTGCTCTTCTTGTTCTACCTATAGTCTCCTTAAGACTCTTGGCCCCTAGACCTTGAACTCCGAAGTCTCTTCTCCTCGGCTTGTATGGAAATTTCTATGTGTGTCGCCGTCTCCACAAGGCGGTCATATTCCCGAATCATACTTCCGACAAGCTTGAACATAATTTTTGTCTTCAATTTTTTTTCAAATTCAATACAACGGCGTTCTTCCGTTGCCACCAACTCTGGTGCAAATATGAACAAACTAGAGAAAACCGCCTCAAACTCGGCCACGGGCATGTCGAGTTGTTTGAGGTCTTTAAACTCTTGCCTCAATCTCTCCCTAGCAGTGGGAGGTATGTACTTATGTTGGAAAGTAACCGCAAAAGCTTCCCATGTTGGCTACATACTACCTTGGCATATTTCCACCATTGACCTGCATCTCCCTTAAGGTAGTAACTCGCTAGAGTCACTCTTAGTGCACTATCTTCGATGTAAAGCACCTCAAATGTCTTCACAATTTATTCGAGCCACTCATCTGCTTTCTTGGGCTTGGAACCACCATGGAACTCATCTAGTTTGGCCCGTAAGAACTCTTTAGTAAGGAAACTCGCCCTTGACTCCGCGGTGTTCTCTCGAGCTTGATTCTCCACCCTCAACAAGTTCATAGACTCTCTTAAAGCCCCTGCCATTTCTCAAGCTAGGGTCCCCATTGTGGTTTGACCCGCTTGTCCCGGGATTCCCGCCTGCCCCACTTGTTCGGCCATATTAGCTTGGCCAGACTCTTCCTCTTGCACCGGAACCTCATGGACCGGTACCTCATGCACACCTCGGCGAGCCCTGCCATGCCTCCCGCCTCTACTACCATGGGTTTGACCTCTTCCTGACATCCTATAAATGACAATAGAATTAATTTAGCACACTAACCCACGTGTGCCCGCAACTTGCCTTACGCGTTTGATCACAATAATGCTATATAATCCTCTACCATATAACAATTAAATTTCACCCCACATAAGCACTTAGTCATGTAGACACGTATAGATTATACTCTTATGATGAGATTCATCCCACGAAAAATCAAGAATTTTTAGTAGAATGAGTATTGATCAAATACCTTCTAATAAGACCTCAAGGAATTTAACAAGCGCAAACAACATCCCAAAAGTCCAATCCCATACCCATTTAGTCACATAAACATGTTATCACTTAGTCAGAAAATGCATAACACTTCCTAAGCATGCTAAATGAACCCATTGTGGTTAAACAACCACTTCCCACGAGCTCCAAGTATTGAAACCCGGTAGCTCTAATACAAAGTTGTAACACCCCAAATTTCTAGCCCAAATGATAAGACAACAGTTGTAATGACCCAAATTTTGTTTTTAAATAGCCAGCGTATAATTTAATTGAGCAAATTTTTGAATTTAATTGTCGTGTAAATTCTGTGTGAAAACAGTTCGGGTTTGTAATTTTTAAAAATAGTTTATGATCTCAGAAAATTATGAAATTGTTATATGTTGTTCCCATATGAGTCTAGCACGTTGGATAAAAATTTCAAAATTTTATGATGAGTATTTATTTTATAAAAATTCACGGACTGATTGGTGTTTAGTTTAATTTAGAGTAGAATTTAAAATTGAGTTTTTGGTGTTCGGACCATGATTTGAGATGAATCAGTTGGGGATTTATTTTAAATTATTAAACTCCATTCATTTTGGACCCAATTGATTGAATTGTGACCCATTAGTAACCATGTAACAGTGTTGTGGTTTTATTATTATTATTTGATTACCATAAAAGAGTTGTGAATATTTATAGTGTGTATTATTAAACGAAATATATTTTGTGGTGAGAAAATATTATATTTACTTTTGTCATTAAAGATGTTGAAATGTATTTTTGATTGATATATATATATATATATAGGTGTATATATATATATAGTTAGATATTTATGATTAGATATTTGTTTATAATATATATATATATATATATATATAAGTGAGCAAATAGGATATTTTGTTCAACTTTGGGTTCTTGCCGTGGAGAGAAAGAGAAAAAAAAGGGTTCAAATGTTGGTTTTTCATGGGTTTGATCTAGTATAAGTTATTTTTGACCCCTAGTGCTTTGGATCAAAACGTAGAGGGTGGAAAAGGCGTCGTTTGGCTCTGAGTAGATTTAATTTCTGTTGCCAAAAAATTTGAAAGCTTTTTGGCTTGATGTAGGGATTTTTCCTACACTTATTTATGTACTTTTACTTGATTATATGAAGCTTAGAGTTGTATATAATTTAATTAGAATTTTTAGAAAATTTGTGATTTATTTGCTTAAAAGATAAATTTTGAGAAAAATAAAAAGTTGATGTCCAAATTGCGAAAGTGTAAACTTAGAATATGTTTGTAAGGTTATGAAAGAGCTATGTTTTAAATTTGAACAAAAACGGACTTCGATTCGACCAGTTTTGAAATTTTTACCGTTTTGCGACCAAAAAGAGCATTTTTAAATAAAACAAAGGAATGACGTTTAACTTTTGGGGCTTTTGATCAAAATAGGATGTCATAGTTGAATAATTCTTGGAGAATGAGTTTGGAAAGAAAATGATGTTTTCTTGGGCATTAACGGTATTATTTTGCTCAATGCATCTGTTGGGATAAAACTGACATGGTTAGAAATGAACCTTGAGAGGTTACCGGACGTGATTATGATATGAAAAATCATGTAGTTATTCATATTTGATGAGATGTGGAATAGATTGTATTTATCGGAATTTTTAGAATTTAATTGTTTAAATATCTATTTAGAAATATCTGTTTTAGGCTATCGGTGAAGGATAACCATGATTGTTGTAGAAATGCATGAGACTTAGGTAAATTGAACCATATTTCCTCATTTGTTGCATTGGACATTGCATTACATCCACTTCATTGGAAATGTATCTGTTTTTGAGAAATGTTTTGGAAATGTATTTGTTTGCGAAAAGATAAATACTTGGTGAATCTAGGTAGGGGGTGTAGAACCGCGTGGTTAGGTGTCGAGCCTTTCAGTTTACTAGTAAAAATGACAGTGGTAGTGCATTAGGGCCTGCTTGCAAACACTCACCTAGAGATTCATAGAGCTTGTATTCATGTAACAGATATGGTTTAAAATAGAAATGGTTTTATATCTGTTGTTGCATCACAGCATTGCTTGCTTTATAAAAAGAGAGATAAATTATTTTATCATGAGCATGGCGTGAGCATACTCCTCTTTAGTCTTGTCATGGTCCATATGTTGTGTAGTATATCTCTACTAGGTTGTGGTTGGTGTTAAGCCTCCGCCAAGGCATTAACTTGGGAGGACTCAGAGCTAAGGCCTTATTTTTGTTTTATTGTTATTTGTTGAATGTAATCCCGGGGCTGTATTTGCGTTGAGTTGAAACTCCATTTTGTGTAACCAAGAATGTTCTTGGATAAATTTGTAAGCCTGTAGGGCAATTATTATCTGTTCGGCTTCCATTTCATACTTGTTGTAAAATGTATGCTTGGGATTGGAATTGGGGCATTGAGATGTGAATAGCATGTATTTGGCATTTGGGATTTAATGGAAATGGATGTATGGAATAGTTAGCTATATATATGTGTTTGTCTATCAGGTAGGTTGTGAAGCATAAATAGATATACCCTGCCCAATTTTCGGGGCGTTATAACAATCATGGCTCTTTCAAGGAAAACCGAATATATATCTCCAAACTTACATTACATGATACAATAGTTCTTCATGCAACAATACATTAATCCAACAACAAGTAAATAAACAAATAAATATCCTCAAGGGTTTACAAGTTTCCAAGGCTTGAGCCTGGTTACACAAAACGGTTATTCAAACCTACACAAAAACAGCCATTGGCTTACACTCAGAGTCACAGTAAAATGAGAGCATTATACTCCCGACACACATACTTCCATGCCTCTAGTTGGGTAGGATCACCACATCTTTTCCTGCGCAAAAATCCCGTAGGGTGAGCATAAAACCCAGTAGAAAATTCTTAACAAAGTATATACATTTTATACAAGTCTCAAGAGATGAAATGCACATGCCATGCTATGCCCTTTTTGAAGATAAATCACATTTTCATCTTTTGAAAACCATCATGCTCAATGATATCATGCAATTTCAATTGTTCAAAAATTAAAAATTTATTTCAAGGGCGGTAAATACGATTCTGGTAATCTCTAGGTCGGTGTCTGGAAGTAGACTATACAAGTACTACCAAATTGTCATTTTTACCGGTATTAACCGGAAGGCTCGATACCTATCCAAGGGGGTTTTCAGTCTTTCACCCTAGACTCTCAGGCCAACTTATTCAATATCATCTACACCACCCATCAAGACTTACCAACGTATTTACCCTAAAACCATTCCATGAAAACTTGTTTCTCAACATTCTTTTCTCAATGCAAGTTTTCAAATCAACTTTTAAAGTTTAATGTAATCAAATGAATTGATATGCCAATTTCACAAGATGAATATAAATACTTTTATTACAATTCATCATCCAAGGAATAACACAATTCCCTCTTCTTAAGTATCCTCGATAATTAGTTATTTTAAGACTATTTCAACGTTTTGAACAATAATTTTCAAAATGAACAACAATTCTCATATTCCCTGAAATTCATCATTTATATAAATATAAATAAGAAAATTTCCAAACATTCATTTATTTTGACACACAAAATAAATATAAGAATATCATTCATGGATTTTCAGTCTCCTTTAAAATTTTTTTCCAACTTCTAGGTTTTCTTATCAAAAACCTTTCCAAAATCTTTTGAAAAGAAAACTTTCCAAAATCATCTTTTCTTCAATCAACGAATATTAAAACAAATAAAATCATTTTAAAAGAACAAGAGACAAACCTACTTTCAAAATCGCTCAACTTCTTGAATCAACAATCAATTTTCAAAGCTATCGAAAGATGATTTCAAAAACCATATAGATCTTGCAAAAATATATATATAACTCTAAGCAAATCTCTATCTCAAGTTTTGAAGAAGAAATGAGATGAAACCCCCAAAATCAACGGTGTCGAAACTCGATCTTCACCGCACACAATGAAGCCCTCGAGAAGTTAACTAACTTTGATGAAGAACTTATGGTAGAACTCTAATGGTCCGAAATATAACATGGTCCGCTCGAGCGTCAAATACACTTTCCTAGTATTTTTGCAGACAGGTCAAACTTCTGGAACCAAACATTCTTCGCTCGAGCACATAAACGGCCGCTCGAGCTGACAAGCAACCTCTAATGCATTTTGCATTTTTGCTTCGGGGGCGCTGCCCTAGGACCAGCCAAGGGGCGCTGCCCCTTGGACCCCCACGAGCTGATCGGGCAGCTCAATCCCCACCAGGGCACTGCCCTTGGACCCGCCAAGGGGCGCTACCCCCTGGACCCCGGCGAGCTGACTGGGCAGCTTTATCCCCGACATACTCAGTGAAATGGCAAAACTGGGATCGCTACATAGTGCCTTGGCGCACTCCTGGTTTTTTTCTATGGTAATGAATCCCAAGTATATAACATGCTTTCCTTTTTATTTTTATTTTTTTATATAGATTATTAGGTAGAATTTCTTTAAATATGCATAACTTATCATTTCTATTATTTTTATTGTAGAGTGATTTTCATCCGTCTTGGAGAGCATATTATGATTTAGCTACTACTTCCCATGCCTTCACCAAAAGAAGAGAAAGTTGAAGAGAGACCAAAGATTTGAAGTCAAAATTGAATGATGAAGAAAGGACAAAGATTTGAAGCATGTTATGATTTTGTGTGGATGATTCTTTTGTTGCTACAATTTTTTTTAATGGATATGTTATATGATTACTGTAAATGGAAACACTTTTCCAACTTTTGTTTTTAATCTGACTCTTGGAACAATCACATTTAGAATCTTGAATGAAGCTTTAGACTGTAACAGATTCTAATATGGAGAAGAAAAATAGTTGTACTTTCATTTGCTTATTTCATTGATAAGTGAAAGACCAAGAGAAAATGTGTGTGTGTGTGTGTGTGTGTGTGTTTGAGAGAGAGAGAGAGAGAGAGAGAGAGAGAGAGAATTTTGCTTTAAAGGAGAGAGACACGAAAATCAAGGTTGTTTATGTGTCTAGCCGCGCGTGTGGGCCCTTCGACTGCACGTATAGGGGTCTTTCCTACAGGTGCAGGACTTCCTTGCCGCACGTGCGAATCTTTGTAGTAAAAAATCCCTAAGCTTGTTTTTCTGCCGCACGTACTAGAACATCCCCTTACACGTGTGGAGCACCACTCCCTTACCCAATTCTAGGCTGCAGCAATCCGCACGTGCGGGCTTACTTGTTGTAACACCCCGGTATTTCATCATCTATTCACAATGTTAATTTTAAAACATTATAACAAATGGCATCAAGTTAAAGCACTAAAAATCTGTTACATGACTCAAAAATCATCTCTTCCTTCTTGAACTATTCATGTGCTTACTGTATAATTACATTTTTCAAATAACAACAACAGTTCAATGGATAAGAGATAATACAAACTATAAATGCCCTAAGGCAACATCTTCTCAATTTGGGGTGCCCTTGGATAGAAAAAAAAAAATGGAATATTGTTTCTATCACAAAAGAATATCCCAATGCTTCAACACATCGCACACCAAAGAGCCTTCGTTCTCCCATCCAAAAATACATCTTAATGCCAATCACTTAGGTAACATATCAATATCATCCCTTGAAAGGTTGTTAGTTTTGGGGTGAGCAATCGCCCAATCGGAAACACCATTAACAACTTATATAATTAATTGAGATACATATGATCATGCAAGAGATAAGAAAAACCCATGTTCGTTCCTTTGTATAACCATGATGCCAACTAAGTAATGTCAATAACAATTTCTTATACAAAACATGGGGTATAGATACGCTATAACGTCTCGATACAAAAGTTGTATACCACAAATACATATATATTTATATATACGTAGAAAATAATCCCACATTTGCCAACTCTAGAAATGGTGGGACGTTAGGCACCCAAGACGTTACTTTTCCACATTTGCTGACTTTAGAAACAGCGAGCTTGTAAACAGCCAAAATCATGTTTTTCACATTTGTCGACTCTAAAAACGGCGGGCTTGTGGACACCCTAAAACCTTTCCTACATTCATCCGCCAATATGTACAAAACAGGGAAATTGGCCACCTTGACTCCCCATGCAAGTACCAATACAATACACAACTCGTTCCCGAAGCCCAACTTCACTACCCGGACTCATATGCTATTTACCCCCTTCCAACATTTTTCAAACATTAACAATTTCAAGCTATAAAGTATAATTAATGAATGACTATGATGTATGAGTTTCCAAATCTCAGTTTTCCTAAGGTAGTTTCAATTCACAACAATCCATTCCCAATTAAAGTGATTCTCCAAGTCATACTATAGACACCCCATTTTTGACGGCTCTTAGGACTTGGGCGCCACTGATTGATCACTCAATAATGAATTTGTATGCTTGTTAAATGCTTGACTTCCTTAGCAGGAAATCTCAGTGTTGACCCTTCAAACCTTGTGCCTTGTTTTGGACCAAAATAGTGGTTTTTCAGGCCTGTGCCTCCAGGGATCTCCCGTCCACTAGTGTGGCTTGCCGCCCACTAATGTGGCATGTCGGTCATTAATGTAAAAAATCAGATTTTTTTCTACCAGTTGTCCTTACAGATGCATGCACCATTCCAGCTATGTTTGTAAGGATATTTTCGAGGGTCTCTCATATATTTCTATATATAGAAGATCCTCTCTTATGTTGCCAAGATTAGAAAAATTTTGGACTTTTAGAAAATTTTGGAGAGTAAAATTTTGGAAAGTTTCTCTCTCTATATATAATTCTCTCTCTCTCTTGCAACTTATACAACCTTTGCCTAAACACTCTAAACCCAAACCTAGAGAGTTCCTTGCTGAGGTGATTTGAGCTTGTATTTGAGCTCTTGAGGCACTTGAGAGTGTGAAATAGTGGTTTAGGAATCCAAAGAATCATTTATCTTCAAGAGGTATACATTCTAGTTCTTTTGTGCTATCTATTTCCCATCTTTTCTTGTTGTTTTTGAACTGTTTATTACTTGTATTTTTGGGCTAAAACTTGTGATTTAAGGCCATTAAAGGTAGAGGGGTTGACAACCCTTCTTTAAACCTTGCTTCTAAGGCCTTTACCCTTGTGTTTCCCACTTCCTCATCAACTCTTTTTGAGGTTTTTACCACTGATTTTCAGAGGTTTTTCAGAGGCTAAAATCATGTTTTCAAGCCTAAAAAGTGGAGGGGTTAGCCTCCCCTCCTTGTGCTTGTGTACTAGTTTTAATTCCTCAATATTTTAGCTAGTTGTTGTAGTTATTTTTGTTTTAATTCCAGTACTTTTTTGGACTGCTTTAGGACTGTCTTAGGATTGTTTTTATGAGTTAGCTTCATTCATGCTTTGTATAGTATGCATGTAGTGTAATGGTCCTTATAAGCTTGGTGGTTTAAGCCTAAACCATCAACCTATGTGAGTTGATAGTATTTATTTCTTGCTTTCCATACTTGTATTCACCTCTAAGTATCTCTGCAACCTCCCTCATTTCTTGTTTTTTCCCTTTCTTTGAGAGTTGTTTCAAGCCAATTGTTTGTTTAAGCTTGAGATTGAGATCATTGTGCTTAATGGTTTGTGAAACCCCGTATTTTTATATAATAAAAATAATATATAATTATTCACAATATTTTGAATTTAATATTCTATATATTTTTATACTGAAAATTTATTCAAAACAAAATAAAATAAAATATTTTTGACTTTATATTATTACTCAATATTAATTTCTGAACCGTATGATATTTTTATTATATTTTTCTTTACATTTTTTTTAGTCAAATCTATATTTTTTTGTAATCAAATTACACTGGAACCTAATATTTTCTGTACTAAAATCCAATCCAAAAAAAAAAAAGAAGAAGAAAAACCATGGGCTTGCTCCCCATGTTTTCTCACCTCTCACTTTCCACGTGCAATCATTTTACAGAAAATGTGATGGACATGCAGATGCTATATACACCAGGTGTTGCATTCTTTTTTTTAATTTCTATCTTCTTTTACTCTTTCTCATTCTTCCCATATATTGAGTCTAATGTTTCCTTATATTTCTTCATCTTTTGCTTCACTTCCAGCTTCATCTTTCTCTCTCTCTCCGTCGGTTCTCTCTCTTTCTCTCCATCTCTCATTCTCAAAACTCTCTTTCTCCTTTATCTATATTTTTCCTCCTTCCCCAACCTCCATAGCCATGGCCTCAACCCACACTATCGCCAACCCGCGAATTTCACCACCATTGGCGCACCGTCGGACCGGCACCACCACCATCACCTATTTCTATTATCATCTAGAACCACCATCCACAAAGTGTTGTAGGTGAAGAAAGAGAAGAAGAAAGAAGATGGAGGAGAAAGAAGCAAAGTTAGAGAAATTTATTTTGAATTTCAAAAGTTGGTTTTCGGCTTACTTTCGGCATGCCAAAACCATCCATTCCGGGAAGAATTGAGGAAAATGGATCATGTAAGATGAAGTACGGAGTAAGTTGAAGAGATTGGCGAAAGAATGAAGTAAAACCGTTAAGAATTAAGAAAGTTATGGAGTCCGAAAGATGGTTCGAAGAAATGTCCGAGACGGTAGGAAAAAAAAATCTAATTTTTTCGTCAAACTTTAGAGATCGGATGGCATGCAAAAAGAGACAGAACGAGGCGTGTGAGTAGTGAACCAAAAACTAGGCCGTGAGGTGAATCCAATGACAGAAAAATAAGATAAAACGGAGTTACGATGAAGAAGATACAAGCATTTGAACATTTATTAAGTTTGTACATGTTGGGTCTTCGGCCATCATGCATCGAGATGCATGATTGATGGTTTTGGATCCGATTATGCCTCTCCCTTGATGTTTTGAGGTGATATGGAGTGGCATAGTACGTACATACCCTTGGGAGACCCTCCATTTTCTCTATTTTGTGCTCTGCTACAGCTTGGTGTCACAGCACACCAGTGGCCGGCACCCTCTTGTTATTGGCCAGCAGCTCTTCATTTGTGGTCGGCAGTGTGCACTCTTGGTCGATGGGGGGGTCGGCAGTAGCTCCTCATGGCCGGCAGGCCACTGGTGCACTCCTCAACACTATTTTGGTAAGATCCAATAGCTAGTTCTCAAGGACACCCTGCAGACAGAGCCTCTAAAGAGCATTTGGAGAGCTTTCAGGACGGGAATCGAGCATGCATCTTCAATTTCTTCAAGGCAGAGCTGAGGCAACCTAGTTCACATACTTTTAATGCTTAGCATGAATTTGTAATTTAATTAATTCATTTGTTAATTAGTTAAAGTTTTGTAATAATTAGCTTAGTGTTAGCTAGATATTCAATAAGATTGTGTAATAATTAGTCTAATTAGATTATTAGATTAGTTAGAATAGCTTAGCTTAGCTTAGAGTAGCTTAGCTCTTATTCATTCGGACCCTCCGTCGAGAGGGTGAATTTTGTAATAAGTGTGTGTGTGTGTGATGCGTGTCTTCCAACCCCCATTTCTTTCTCCCTTTTACTTATCAGCTTTCGATGGTTAGTTTTAGGGCATATTTCATTTAGCATACTTATGCTTCGCATGTTTGCATTCATTCATCTGTCTTGCATGCACCAGTCTCAGCGCATCATACAAACTGCATTGTATTTCAATACCAATTTGAATACATGTTATCTAGTTGCATTCACATGACATCTTAGAATAAGCCGAGCCTATCTTAGTTGCATTTTGCATGTGTTGCATTAGGCATTCTTAAACATAGCTAGGATCATGCATTGGTTACTAACTAGCTTCTTTTTTGGCTCGGAATACACTATAAGTGTTTACGCTTTAGCATATTGCATGAGTGTGATTGCATATTGCCATGATAGCATGCTTGCCATGAGGCTAACTGCTTAAGTGTTTAAACTACATGAATGCCTGTGGATGAAGGCTTTATTGCTTGAATTGGAATAATTCATCGAAATGTGAGTTTTAAGCCCACTTGAGGTGGCAAAATCATATTGTTTTCTAAGACCACTTGAGGGTGGCAAATCCACGTCTTAGCCTACTTGCGAGTAGCACTTTCAAACCATTTTCAAACAAACAAACATGAGATGTTTTGTTCCAACTTGAGCGATTGAGTCTATACTTGTATGTTGTGCGCATCACATAGTAAAGCTAGCTAATAAACCGGAATAAGAAAACATGTGTTTTCAAAAACAACATATCATGTTAGTAAAGGCCGATCCTTTGATCGGGCGAGCGAGGGTGCTCATTTTATGACCTTCCCCCCTCGTACCCAAGTTCCCAAGCCGAGGCAACTTTGGTGATGACGGACACATAGCCTTCGGCATGAGTCAGGGTTTTTTAAATTTTTCAAAAATAAAATATTTAGGTGGCGACTCTGAAATCTAGCAAAACAATCCATGTTTGGCGCTTTTTGATTAAAATTGATTTTCCAAAACGATTTGCCGGATTTGGACTCTTTGGTGATTTATCAATCTTACATTGCACTTTGTGATATTAGATTCAGAACCGTGATAGGAGTCCGAACTGTAGTAGCTAAGAACTACGATTCGCACCCTCGCGCGCGGAGCGAAGTTCGGGCGCTCTACACCCATGTATGCATTTCAATTTCAAGTAATTTTGCAGCAATGACAATGTTTCCACACTACCAACAATTAATAATGTAATGGGACCTTAATTTTCCCACGAAAATCATTTTCGATATTCCATTCGCCTTAATGTGATGGCCATTTTTAGCAACTATGAGTGCTGTAACAACACAGACTACAGAATATGACAAGTAATGCACCACTATCCCCACGTTTAAATAGTTACAAATAACATAATGTCTGTACACACGACATGAAACATAGCACCCCAACATAGTAATGCACTAGACTCGCTTCACAGCCCACACTTAATTGCTACGTACAACCCTACCATGTAGTGTTATGTACATACTGAATGCACTACTCTTATTTTCCTAACACGCAATGTTGAAATCAGTGCGACACACACCCTAGCATTGGACAATGACATGCATAACTCACAAACACCATATCCAAAATAATTGTATGTAACATCATCACCACTCACACACATGGACGTCCACACAAGTCTAACAATCCAAAGGCTCATAACCCTACCACCATACTAACCCATCGCTCATATTACACCCGTATGTGTTAGTGTAACACGACAAACACCATCAATACCAACATGCTCATTTGAACCGATCTCCAAATTACCTCATCGATATTACAAAATTCACATACCAACAATTATAATATGCGAACTACCCACCCATACCATACGCGTGATAACAGACATACACATACATACAGAACAAAACAATAATATCGTTTCTACCTAGTTCAACAATCTATGACGTATCCACAAACGTCAAAACAGTACATCACAACACACCATCACAGTTATAACAAAACACATAATTGTTTAAGGGTCATCGACAATTATTGTTAGTAATTAATACCCCATGCATGCGTGCACAATCTACTAAACAATTTACTAAACAACATTATATGCAATTCCAACACTAACAAAAAAAACTAGCAACCACTAACTGAAATGAGTTGAGCATTGTGCAAAAAGTACCAAAAAACAACTTTAAACTACGGTAGCACCAATGTCATGGGTGACAACAATTCACACGAAAGGCCAATCACGACCGCAACACTTTTAAAGAGTGTATGAAATCAAGGGATTGACGGTTAATACCGGTTGTTCAGGGTGAGCCCTGGTTTTGAGAATTCTCACGTAAATTGTGTTGCGAAACTCTAAGATGGCACGGGACTTATTTGAACCCTTTTCGGTATTTGGTTTTGGAATAAGGGTGGATGTGCTGGTGGCACACAGGGAGGTTACGTACCCCTGGCAGACCGTTTCCTTGGGGCAGACCACGGATGCCACTACTTGGGTATATAACTCCGGACGTGGGCATCCCTGGTAGTTACGGTTGGTAACACTTGAATATTTGACCAAGGGAGGGTTTCAAATTAACCGTTGCCATGCTTAGTGGTTGGTAAGTTAAATCTCTTTGGTGAGATTTCGAGTGTCACTTAATTTATTAAAATTATTGAAATTATTTTAATGGTTGTAATTTATGCTTACAATTATATTGTCATCTCATGTTTATAATCTCATTAATTTTTCTCTTAAAAGGAATGGTGGGTTGGTTATGTTTTCTTACTGTGTTGTAAAACTCATGGCATATATTTTTGTTGCCCTGGCGTTTTATGCCAGGTCTTGGCGAGAAAATAATTGAAGCTGAAATGGAGTCGACGCTAACGTAGAGCCTTGGCTGACCTGAAACCCCGAGTAGAGCCGAGTAAATTATATTATGTTATATAATAGATATTAAGGACTTTGTAATTTCATTTGATGTTGTATTTGGATAATTTTAAGTTTTTATCTATTGTTATTTGGGCGTTTGGTTATGTACGAGAATTGGATTACCCTATTAAGATGTCAACTTTTTAGTTTATTAAGTCATTTTGTTTATTTAAATTCCCTTGATGTTCGAATAAAAATTTGGGGCGTCACATGGTTTAATCTCTCCGGCAATTCATTACCAACGGCATGACATCTCTCTCATACCTAAAACAACCCTTTGTTTGACACTTCTTTCCATTAGAGGACTTAATCTTCATTTTTGGACCAAATAAATTAGGGAATGGAAAGGTAATTAAAAGAGGTAATTAAAATTGGAAAAAAATGAATCAAGATAATATGCTAATTTGGTGTTCAATCGGACGTTAATTGAACACATGGAGACTTGGGTCATTTCATACTTGTTAGTGATGAAATGGTTCAAGTTTCCAAGGTCAACCACTTCCCTTGATCAATCCATGATAGAGAGAAGGTTTTTGTTTGTCTTTCCTTATGCATTTATTGAAATTGTGTCCCTTGATTCATAAATCATCACACAATGAAATTGTGCCGATTGATGGCTTGCGAATCAAGCCTACCCCTCCTTTGAGCTGTTTGATGATAAGGAGAGGCAGGCGGACAAACATCCCTTGAAAATACTCTGGTTTGTGCTCTGTTTGTCCTCTGTTGCTGTAGGAAAGAACCAACATCGGCCACTTCTATTGGACGGCAACCCACTATTAGTGGCATGCCGGCCACTACTTCTGGGTTGCTAGCCACTCTTTCTAGGCAGGCAGTGTCCTTTTCCAGCAGAGTAGAGGCCGAGGTTGAAAAATAGTGCAATTTTCCAACTTTGCAACAGAGGCATTCCGATAGCAAAATGGAGAGCATTATCAGGTGGAATCCACGTCCATGCATGAGTCATCCCTCGATTCTCGGGATTTGTCACAATGATGTTATAATATTAGTGATGTGCTTGGAGCAGTGGATTTGTAACTAATTAGTTAGACTAGCTAGTTAGTTGTGTTGTACTCATTTAATTAGCTAAAATAGTTAGTTAATTTGTTGTTATAATAATTAGTTAATTAGCTAGTGTAGTTAATTTATTTCATTTGATTTTTAATAATTAGTACATAGCTTAGCTAAACCATTTATTCGGACCCTCTTGTACGAGGGTCAATATATAATAATGTGTATGTTTTCCAACCCCACGTCTTTCTCTCTTTTATCTATCTGCTTATGATGGTTAGAATAGAACATCATGTTTCATTTAGCATATTCCATATTTGCATCCACTTGTCTGGCATGCATCGAGGCTGGGTTTATCATTCTAGCAAAGCATTGCCATTTATTACTTCGTTGAATACATGTTTAAACCACATGCTATCAAATTGATTCACATGTCATAACTAGTAGCCGAGCTTATTAGTTGCATATTGCATGTGTTGCATTAGTCATATTGCATTAATTAGGGGCATACATGTTTTCTAATTATTTTGCTTGTTTTGGCTCACCTTGGAGTACTAGGTGAATATTTTTGTACTTTAGCATATTGCATGAGTGTGATTGTTGCCATGTTTAGCATGCTTGCCATGAGACTAAGTGCTTAATTGATATACTTGCTTGAATACCTGTGGTTGAAGGCTAATTGCCTGAATTAGAATAATTTGAGTAATGTATATATGAGATCACTTTTTTAAGTGGTACATATTCAATCACTTTTCAAAACAAACATGAAATCAAAGTGTTCCAAATTTTGAAAATTAGTCTATACTTGTGTCCGCATCATATAGTAAAGTTCGTCTAATAATCGGAACAAGAGTGTATAATGTAAATAAGAATCACATCATGATTAGTGGAGGCCGATCTTTGATCGGGCGAGTGGGGTGCTCAGTTCATGACCTTCCCCTCTCGTGCCTAAGTTCCTGAGCCGAGACAATCTTGGTGATAATGGACACGTGGCCTTTGGCACGAGTCATGGATTTTCTAAAAATATTTAAGTGGCGATTCTGTATCTTGCAAAGCAGTCCATTTTTGACACTTTGATTCAAAATCGATTTTTCAAAAGATTTGTTAGATTTGAACTCTTTTGTGTTTTTTTTTTCTATTTCACATTACACTTGCGAAATCAGATTCAGAACCACAGGGAGTCCGAACTGTAGGGCCATTGTATCCAAAAGGAGCACGAAAGTCGAGCTACACATACCTATCATCATCTCAAGGTTTTGTGTTAAGAGGTTCCCAAAATTTCATATTCCAACATAAAAATCAAGTCAATACATCAAATTTCAAGATTAGGAAGTCAATTGAACCAAATCTCCCTTTATTGAACAATTTTGAAAATTAGGGTTTTAAGAAATTTTGGTCTTTTCCCTTTTGAAGGCATTTAAAGGCCAATTCCTTTCATCCATAACACAATCAACAACATGTATCCATAAACTCTTCAAGGAAAATCATGAGATATAACCCATTTGATCGAACCCATTAGATAACATACAATTCTTCATACATATTAATATCTTTATGTATATATAATGAAAATACCACATATAAGTGTCAAATCAAAGATATAACAAGTTAAAAGTACCCTTACCTTAAGGTTAAAGGCAAGAGATGGAAACCCAACTTCAAACTTCAAGAAAATGAGAAATAATCGGTAGAACTTTATAATCAAGCTTGTACTTCAACCTTTTGGAAGATCTAAGGTGGATCTTGGGTAAAACTAAGGAAAATCAAGTGTTTCAAGGTTAGGGTTCGGAAATGGATGATAGAGACAGAAAAGGTATAGAAGAAGTGAGAGAAAAGTATTTAGATCGACTTTTAAATGTACTGTCCCGAACAGACCACTCGAGCAAACTTTCCATCACTCGAGCGAAGTGCTCAAAATCAAAGAGACCACTCGAGCGGTAAACGCGAGGTTTCAGAAGTTTTGCAGAGTTATAGTGAAAATACTGGGAGTCTTATTTCTACGCTCGAACATCCACATTACCGCTCGAGCGGTCTCGCATGCAAACAAGCAAGATACTAAAAGCCTCACATCTCCACTAGAGCGACCGATTGACCACTTGAGTGGTCACCTGAAATAGATTGCTACACTTGTTGCACGTGTAGGCCCACCTACTCCAACCTGACCTTCTTAAGGTGATTATATGTCTCTGTGTTTCGTCCTTACACTTGAAACTCAAAAATTCCAACTCGTTCAATCGTCAAGAAGGTTAAATCAAGTTCAATTCTCAAACACTGACACAACACACGACTCTCAAGGTTCCAAAAGTAAAACAATTAAGTCCAAAACGACACTCTCAAGTCGGGTCAACGACTCGGGACATTACAGTAGTTCAGCTTAGACGCTTTGTGTTAATTGATAATGATTTATGCTCGTAATTTGAATGCATGGATTTTCTTGACAATGTTATTGAGACTTTTAGTCACAACACATCATTATTATCATAATAGTGATTTCTCTCGAAGTGAATTAATAAGTCATAGTTAGGAGATTGGTGATGAATTCAATCACCCTAAGACCTTCACTTTCATATTTAATCCTAACTTTACATTGCTTTAGATTATTTTAGCTCTTAATTAATTTAGTTACTTTCATTTGAAAATCATAGTTAAATTAATTTAGAATTGATTTATGAAATTCATAGTAATTTTACAGTCCCTGTGGATCGATACTCGCATTTAATCACTATTCTACAAATTCATGTTATTTCGAGATTTATAAATATTTAAATTGTTTTTGCTACACCAAATGTATTTAGAAGTAAAAGTGAGTATGTTATTATCTGTCACGACCCAAACCCGGCCCTATGGGTTTAGCACCGTAACCGGCCAGTAATCCGAGATTACCGAAGGCCTGCTTAACAGTAATACAGTAACAGAGTGCAGGGCCTGGCGGAAGCCAATACAGTAATTAAACAATGTCCAATGAGCTGTGACAGTCTGCATGCAAAAGATTATCCATGCAATCATACATAAACAGTACAGAACAGTATGTACAATATTCGCATCCATTCAACTAGGGACTCAACCCTACAGAACAGTACAGGAAACATTCCGTCTGTACAAAACAGTACGGTCTATACAAAACAGTAAAACAGTACAGAAGGGGGAAAAACAGACAAAACCCCCCCAAGCCATAGCATGGCAACTCGGAACCTCGCAGTGAGGCACAAAGGCTGGCTTGACAAAACTGGAGTAACCCTGACGCCTCTAGCTGCGGTCTGGTGCCTGAACACCTACATATATATATGAGCAGTGAGCTAAAGCCCAGTGAATAACATAAAGCGTAAAGAGGTTAAGAATGAATGTCCTTACAGTATGAAAACAGTTCATTTCAATCAGTAATTCAGTGGCTCAGTACAGTAAACAGTCATATGTGGTACATCCATTAGCACAACAGTAACAGTAGGTCTTAAAAGACCGAACAGTAATGATGGCCATCAGTCAGTAAACAGTAGTGGCTCCACGAGGAAACCGATAGAGATCTCTGTAACAGTAACAGTAACAGTAAACAGTAGGTACCAAGGATGCCACAGTACAGTTCAGAAATAAAGGACATACATTCATTCAATAATACCAGTTCAGTAAACAGTTCAGTTCAGTATTCAAAAGATATCAGTTGAACATATCTTTACACAATTGTTACTCACAGAGTCCTGGGCTACAGTATGCTAGAGCGTGTCTCCCCAGTCGCCAACCCTACACAGTTAACAGATTGAACACACACTAAGCTACACAGCTGGGAAAGATGATAACTTAATCCCTAATTTGCCTAGGTGTGTTCTACAACGATATCCTCATCTAAATGCCTTAAACTAGGCCTAAGAATGCCCAGGATGAGATGAGGATGCAAAAATGCACATTTAAAAGCATTTTCAGAAAAACAGAGTTCCGCTCGAGCTCAGG